>QZLH01000123.1:44035-88886 GCA_003833135.1 Oehlia diaphana | reverse complement strand
ATTGATGTAAAATCTCTTTTAGAATGTGATTTTTCTACAACAACAAAAAGTTCTCTTACTGCTAGTCAAATCGTTCTTTTAGATATGCTTAAAGAATATTTTTCATATTCGTTTTATATCACTTGTGGAATCCCTAAAATTACTCTTAAAGGTACTTTAGAAGATTGGACAAAATTGCAAGAGAAAGTTGTACAATTACGTCAATTGGACTTAGATATGGATTTTTGGTTAGATAGATTGGATCCTGTTATATGGAAATTAGTTGAAACTTATAAAGGCAATGTTGATGAGGAATTTTGGTCAAAAATAATTTCGAAACAAAGTTTTGGTTCAGGTCCCATTATTGTTACAGGATGGACTACAGCCTTTTACCCATATAAAATAGATGGAGAAAAATTGGAGCATGATTCACTTAAGCCTGATGATTTTCCTGATGGAAGAGTTAAAGTACCATTTACAACTGAAACTGGGTTTAAATTAGAATTAGTTGCAGGATTTTTAGGTGCGCAACAAAAATCTCTTGAAAATTCAAATGAATTGGTTGTGTCTCCAGTTATCGGTTGGTTTGTTATTGATGAAGAAACTACAAATAAAAAAGATGAATCAGAATTATTATTAAAGGAATATAAAGACAAAGTCATCGAAGAATTAAAGTCGATTAGAAAATCAGAGTCTTCATCTTAAGTTTATTATTTTTAAAATTTATTTATTTATTTTTTTTATGTTTTTATTAATTTATTTTTATTTTTTATATTCATAACTGGGTGTCATTTTGATATATTTTAAACAAACATTCGTGTAAAAGCACAAGTTCGCTATAAAAGGTCAAGTTCGTTAAAGTCTATTTTGACGGTCATGCCGTTTTTAATTTTTATCCTTTACAGATTTGCGATAGCAACGTCAATATAAAGATCGAATATCCAGATAAATGGATAACGGAATTACAAGTTTAATGATACTTATTTGTTTGTTTATTCAGTATTATTTATTTTAATAATGATCGAAACATTTTAATTTCATAATTTTCCGATTAATAATAATTGTCAGAGATGATAAGAAAAAATCCATATTTTCAATTTATACGTAAATTATTATAAAATAAATTCATACATATATTACATAAATTTTTTCAGTATAGTAATAGAAAAAACCCATAATTTAACTTACACTGTGTTTCGGTTATATAATAATCGGAGTTGTTTAGTAATTGTATTATTACCTACTAATTGCAAAATTATTATCTATGTTAATTGTTAAAATAATATTCTGAAATAGTTTTGCTGTAATTAAACGTTTTATAAGGTAATTGGTGAAGTATTCTTTATCTATAATATAATAAAAAAAAATCAAAATAGTTAATTAATAATTTATACTATAGTGGTAATATTATTTGCGATAATAGAATACAATTTTATGTTTCAATCTTTATAACTTTATGATGTTTTAAAAAAACTATTGAAGCGGTCCGCATAATTTTTTTTATTTAATGCTTATACGACGTAAAAAAGAAATAATAATTTTGTTTTCTACTTTTTTTTTTTTTAAATTAATTCTATGATTTATGAGATAGAATATCTTATAATATAAAATTTGGTTCATACTCTTTTAAAGCTGTAATTTCGTAATAATTTAACACAGAAATTGAAAATTACAAAATGCAAAGTAAAAAAAAAAAAATTCATGTCAATCATAAACCTGTTATGAAATTTTTGTTATGTACTAAGCGATTCTTGAACACAATATATACAATATCCAAAATTGTAATCTAACAGCGAAATACCGAAATATTATAATCATTGTGATACTAGTATAAATTCATGAGAAAGTCATAAACTTGATTGTATTTAATTAAAAAAAATAAAAAATAAAAAAAATTCTAATTCTCTTTCTTTTTTTTTATTTGTTTACATATCATGCGTGCGGAGTTTCCTCACCGATGAAAGAATTTATTTCTTTTTTTAAGTGTCTCATGATTGTGTCTCATGATTCATTTATTTATATTAATAAAATTCTTCCATTATAATATGTACTATGTTTTACGAATGTAACATCAAACATTTTATTTTGACGATGATTCCTATTAAGGACAAAAAAATTCGCATTGAAAATTCACCAATTTCGTAACGTTACAAATTTTCGCTGATCTATTATCGAATATAAAAGAATACGCGAGCACGTCCAACTTACACGTTCAGCTTTTAAGCCGGAAAATAAACAAATAAAAACATGTCAATTAACACCTTAAAGGATTCAAACCATTATATTGATTGGCTAGAAAGGTCAATTGTCGATGAACATATCAAATATTATGAATATTCAGACTTCAAAAATATTCGACTAATCGGAAATGGTTCATATGGAAAAGTCAATCGTGCTAATTGGAAAAATACTAATCATTTCTTCGCTTTGAAATCTTTTAGTAATGACAAACAAAAACTTGGAGAAATCATAAAAGAGGTAATTATTTAAATGGATGAATTAATTAAAACAATAATAATCAATAATACTTTTATATAATACGTCATAGTTAAAGTTACACAGAAGTGTTGATGATCATGAAAATATCATAAGATTATATGGAATCACGAATGTAGAAATCGGTAAGTATTAAAAATATATAATGAATTTTAAAAATATTCATTTATACTTACCTTATTTAAAATATTCATTATTTAGCAGATCCAACTCAACAAATAAAAAATTATTCATTAGTCTTGGAATATGCCAATGGCGGTACATTAAATATCTATTTAGGCAAAAATTTTAATGGTCTGGATTGGAATGATAAATCTCGTTTAGCATTACAACTGGCAGATGCCGTAGGATTTTTACATGATAATGATATTGTTCATCGTGATCTGGTAATATTTTGAAAATCATTATTGCCTCTAATTGATTACGTTTAAATGATTAATGAAATTTCTTTGTACAACTTAGCACTCAGGAAATATACTTATACATCAGGACAATATTAAATTAACAGACTTTGGGTTATCAAAAAAAGTTACTGAAACATCAAGTATCACATCGAAAATACGTGGTGTAATACCCTACGTGGATCCGAGGAAACTCAGCGACAAAAATTATAAATTAAATAAAAAATCAGATGTGTATAGCGTTGGAGTTCTATTGTGGCAAATTTCAAGTGGACGTGAACCATTTTCTGATGAAGGTATTGAACACGACGTTAGTTTTAATTTATCTTTAATAAAAGGTAAAAGGGAAAAAATTATCGATGGAACTCCTGCTATATATAGTAAATTATACACAGGTAATAAATTAAATAAATTGATTAATATGTTCATATTTAAGCATCATGGATATTAATTTTATTTACTGATTGGTTAGAATGTTGGAAATATGAATCAAACGAACGTCCAAATATGCAAGAAGTTGTTTTAACGCTTAAAGAAGCCATTTCTCCTGAAATTATTATTTATAGTTACAATGAAGACAATAAAAGTACTTATTCATCGGAAAAATACGGATCAATCAGCAATGTGACCGTGGATATAAATGACGATCTAAACGTTAACAACAGTTTAATATTAAGTACTACGTCACATATTGCATCGTTAGAAAATAATTATATATATGAAAGTAACCTAAGTTCGCAAAATCATATGGATATTGTGGAGTTTAAAAGTAATTCAGCAAGCTCGTCAGACACGTTAGATCAAAAATCGATAGATATGAACGAGACAATATCTGGTGCAATAGCTGATGGGTTAATTGATTATATAATTACAAAACACGATGGTGGAATTACCTTTGACGATCAAATTCAACTGTTAATTACTAAAAAAATGTTACAATCCGATCAAAATTTTAACAATCACGTATATGCCTTTGATCAAGTTCAACAGCTACTTACTAAAAAGATGTTGCAATCAAATCAAATTTTTAATAATCTTATAGATTGGTTATCAAGTAATAAAGATGAGTCAAAATATGGATGGCTTCTTGGATTATTTTATTATTATAATATTGGTGTAAATGAAAAAGAAGAAAATAGCATTAAATCATTTGAACTGTTTTCAAAAGCAGCAAATGATAATTGTTTGATTGCGAAGGTTTATCTTGCCAAATGTTATTATGATGGATATGGAACAACTTTAGATCATCTTTTGGCTTTTAAATGCTACCAAGAATCAGCAAAAAATGGAAGTATTATTGGCCAATTTTATTTAGGAAATCTTTATGAATCAATAAATAATGAAGTAGAATCGGTTTATTGGTATAAAAAAGCAGCTGTAAGTGGTAATACAAGTGCAAAACTTTATCTTGCAAATTGCTATAGATTAGGAAAAGGAGTTGATAAAGATGAAATTAAAGCATTTAAATATTATGAAACCCTAGCTAATAAAAAAATTGCTGATGCTCAACTTAAACTTGGCGATTGTTTTTATAATGGAATTGGAACAAAATTGGATAGAATACAGGCAAAATATTGGTATGAAAAAGCGGCAAATAACGGAAATATCATAGCAAAAAGTAATCTTAAATATTATTATAACGAAACAATAAGATTTGACAAGCATAAGAAAATCAGACTTTACAAAGCATTATTTTCTAAAAGGTTAAGTCAGCTTGGATTGTACTGCATTGGTAAAATATTATTAAAATCGAATTATGAAAAGTCATTTTATTATTTGCAAAAAGCAGCAGCAAATGGATGTAAATTTGCACAATTTAATTTAGGTGGATGTTATCAATTAGTACATGGTGTGAGAAAGGATACAAGAAGAGCATTTGAATTATATAAGAAATCTGCTGAACAAGAATGCATAAACGCACAATCTCAACTTATTTATTACTATGGATATGGATTAGGTACTGAAACAAATAGAGTAAAAGCATTTGAATTAGTTAAAATAATAGCTGAGAAAGGATATAAACATGCACTATATTTATTAGGTTTACATTATAGAACTGGAGAAGGAGTTGATAGAGATGAGGTAAAGGCATTTAAATTATTTGAAAAACTTGTCAATGAAAGTACAAAATGTATATCTAATAATAATGAAATTAGTAAACAAAAAGATTTTGAATATTTTAAAATATCAATGAAATATATGAATCCAAATTCCTTATATCAACTCGCATATTGTTATGATAGAGGAATTGGAACAGAACTTAATTTAACAAAAGCATTTGAATTATATAAAAAAGCAGCTGAGAGAGGACATATTGATGCACAAAATGTATTAGGATATTTTTATGAATATGGCGAAGGAATAGAAAAAAATTCAAAACAAGCTGTTTATTGGTATAACAAAGCAGCAGATAGCGGATATGATAAAGCACAATGTAATTTAGGCAGATGTTATAGAGATGGAAATGGTGTTGAAAAAGATGAAAAAAAAGCATTTGAATATTATAAAATATCAGCAGATCAAGGATATTTAAATGCTCAGTTAGGACTTGGATATTGTCATGAAGTAGGAATTGGGATAAAAGCTAATAAAACAAAGGCATTTGAATTATACAAAGTGGCAGCAGAAAAAGGAAATAGTTGGGCACAAAATAGTTTAGGATGTTTGTATGAAACAGGTGAAGGCACAAAAAAAGATATAAAACAAGCTGTTTATTGGTATAATAAAGCAGCAGAAAGTGGAAATGAAATAGCACAATATAATTTAGATAGACATTATCAAATTAAAAAAAATGAAGCTGGAGAATTTAAAAAATCACTTGAGCAAGAATACTTAAATGTTCAATTTAAACTTGGAAATTGCTATTTTAATACTACACCCAATAAAGCAAAAGCAAATCATGGAGTTGAGATGGCACAGTATAACTTAGGCATATACTATGGCCATGTTGAAAAAAATGAAAGAAAAGCATTTGTTTATTATAAGAAATCAGCTGATCAAGGAAATTTAGATGCTCAATTACAACTTGGATATTGTTATGATAATGGAATTGGTACTGAGATTGACAAAACAAAAGCATTTGAATTATACAAAATAGCAGCTGAAAAAGAAAATAAAATTGCACAATGTAATTTAGGAATATTATATGAAAATGGTGAGGGAACTGAGAAGAATTTAAAACAAGCTGTTTATTGGTACAAAAGGGCAGCAGAAAATGGATATGAGATATCACTATACAGTTTGGCCAGATGTTATGAATATGGAAATGGTGTTGAAAAAGATGAAAGAAAAGCATTTAAATATTATGAAAAATCAGCTGATCAAGGATATTTGTATGCTCAATTAAGACTTGGATATTGTTATTATGAAGGAATTGGTACTGAAGTCAATAAAACAAAGGCATTTGAATTATACAAAATAGCAGCTGAAAAAGAAGATAAAATTGCGCAATATAATTTAGGAGTATTATATGAAAATGGCGAAGGAACTGAGAAGAATTTAAAACAAGCTGTTTATTGGTATGAGAAGGCGGCAGAAAATGGAAATGAGGTAACACAATATAAATTAGGCAGATGTTATATACAGGGAAATGGTGTTGAAAGAAATGAAAGAAAAGCATTTGAATATTATGAAAAATCAGCTGAACAAGGATGTTTTGATGCTCAATTAAGACTTGGATATTGTTATTATGAAGGAATTGGTACTGAAGTCAATAAAACAAAAGCATTTGAATTATACAAAATAGCAGCTGAAAAAGAAGATAAAATTGCGCAATATAATTTAGGAGTATTATATGAAAATGGCGAAGGAACTGAGAAGAATTTAAAACAAGCTGTTTATTGTTATGAGAAGGCAGCAGAAAATGGATGTAAGATATCACAATATATTTTGGGCGAATGTTATGAATATGGAAATGTTGTTGAAAAAGATGAAAGAAAAGCATTTAAATATTATGAAAAATCTGCTAAACAAGGATTTTTAGATGCTCAATTTCAACTTGGATATTGTTATGATATAGGAATTGGCACAAAAATTGATAAAACAAAAGCATTTGAATTATACAAAATAGCAGCTGAAAAAGAAAATAAAATAGCACAATGTAATTTAGGAGTATTATATGTGAATGGCGAAGGAACTGAGAAGAATTTAAAACAAGCTGTTTATTGGTATGAAAAGGCAGCAGAAAATGGATATGAGGTAGCACAATATATTTTAGGCAGATGTTACGAACATGGAAATGGTGTTGAAAAAGATGAAATAAAAGCATTTGAATATTATGAAAAATCTGCTGATCAAGGAAATTTAGTAGATGCCCAAGTTAATCTTGGATATTGTTATGATAGAGGAATTGGAACTGAAGTCAATAAAGCAAAGGCATTTGAATTATACAAAATAGCAGCTGAAAAAGAAAATAAAATTGTACAATGTAATTTAGGAATATTATATGAAAATGGTGAAGAAACTGAGAAGAATTTAAAACAAGCTGTTTATTGGTACAAAAGGGCAGCAGAAAATGGATATGAGGTAGCACAATATAATTTAGGCAGATGTTATGAACATGGAAATGGTGTTGAAAAAGATGAAATAAAAGCATTTGAATATTATGAAAAATCAGCTGATCAAGGAAATTTAGATGCTCAATTACAACTTGGATATTGTTATGATAATGGAATTGGTACTGAAATTGACAAAACAAAAGCATTTGAATTATACAAAATAGCAGCTGAAAAAGAAAATAAAATTGCACAATGTAATTTAGGAATATTATATGAAAATGGTGAAGGAACTGAGAAGAATTTAAAACAAGCTGTTTATTGGTATGAAAAGGCAGCAGAAAATGGATATGAGGTAGCACAATATAATTTAGGCAGATGTTATGAACATGGAAATGGTGTTGAAAAAGATGAAATAAAAGCATTTGAATATTATGAAAAATCTGCTGATCAAGGAAATTTAGTAGATGCCCAAGTTAATCTTGGATATTGTTATGATAGAGGAATTGGAACTGAAGTCAATAAAATAAAGGCATCTGAATTATATGAAGAGGCAGCTGAAAAAGGTAATGACTTGGCACAAAATAATCTTGGATATATATATATGAAAGGTGAAGCACCTGAATTAGATTCAAAAAAAGCTGTGTATTGGCTACAAAAAGCGGTGGAAAATGAACTTGAACTTGCATATGATAACTTAGCTATATGTTATGAATTAGGAATAGGTGCAGATATGGATAAAACTAAAGCATTTGAAATGTATGAAAAATCAGCTGAAAAAGGATATATCAATGCAAAATTTCATCTTGGATATTGTTATGTAAATGGAATTGGAACAAAAATAAACAAGAAAAGAGGGTTTGAATTATATAATGAAGCGGCTGTAAAAGGAAATAGTAATGTACTAGAATTTCTTAAATCAATCTATAAAAATGAAGAAGAAATAGTAAAAGATTTAAATGAAGTTAATTATTGGTATCAAAAAGCAGCAGAAAATGATAATAAAATGGCATTATATAAATTGGGAGAAATATATGAATTAGGAAAAGGAGTAAATATAAATGAAGCTAGAGCATTTGATTATTATAAACAAGCAGCTGAAAGAGGATGTATAAATAGTAAATACAAAGTTGGAAATTGCTGTTTCCATGGAATTGTAGTTGACATTAATAAAGAAAAAGCATATTATTTATATAAAGAAGCAGCTGAAGGAGGAAACAGTGATGCGAAAAAATGTCTTGCACTACTTTACGAACAAGATGAAGAATGTTTGGATCATAATGAATGTTTGGAGGTTAAAGAGGATCTAAAAATTCTTTAAAACAAGAAAAATAATGCAAACTGAATTTACTAAATAAATGTGATTTAATTGTTATTATTACCTTTGATGAAAGTATATAGCATTTACTTCCTCTTTTTTTTTTACTTTTTCTTTCTTTTTAGTTTCCTCTTCTTTTTCTTGCTTCGAATTTGGGTAATTCATATTTACATTTTTATTTACTGTATATGATATTATAATAAAATATTCTTTTAGTTTAAAATTATAGAACCAATCATTTTTTACTTGAATTTCATTCTCACGTCTTGAACAACAACAATTTTCCAAGATATCGCGTTAATTATATAAAGCATTGATCGTTTTAAAATTTCCAAAGTAATCGGAAATCGGTGTAGTAAGTAATTTTCATAATAAATCATTGATATCTTTTTTTATACGAAGAATTATGAAAAAGCAACAATTTTAAAAATCAAGTCATGACAAAAAAATATTACTTATGTTCATGCAGATTTTACATAATTATTACTTTGGTTGGTTATTTCATATTACTACGTATTAATAATAAAATTGTTGGATAGTAATGGAAATTTAAATGAATGGTCCCATACTTGATAATATTATTGTTGGATGATTGCCGCTATTAGGCTATTAATTAGTAATATAATGATCAACCATAACTTCCATCACAAAGTTTTAGCATTTTCACAAAAATTGGCGTCACCACAATACGCATTTTGTAATACTTGCTTATTGCGTTAAAATTAGCCTTTTTCTTTTAGTAATGAATATAGGCAAAATTCGAATTTGTTATTCTACATTATTTATATACGAACCTTACAATGTATATGTCGTACATACACAAATTATAGAAACTCCCCCAGCGTAACCATCAAAAAAAGCTCGGGCACGTGATTCATGTGATTTGGCTGTGGCTAAGTGTGGCTATAGAAATTGCACTACGCAGTTACTTAACCCTAACTAACTCCAAAGGTAAAAGTTTCAGCCTAAACTAACCTTCCTTACCTAACCCTAAGCAACTCCAACGTCTATATCTTCAAGAATAAGTACTTCTGCCTAAACCAACTTTCCTTACCCTAACCTTAAGATACTCCAACGTCAATGTTATCTCCAAAGATAAGTATTTCGGCCCAAACTAACTTTCCTTACCCTAAGATACTACACTCCAAAGATGATTGCTTGAGAATACAATGAAATTTTATAGATGTTAATCCATAAGAGTAAATAAATTCTTTTAAATTAATAAATTTGAGTAATTATTTTATTAAAATAGAATGTAATATTAATTTAACAATAAAATTTATATTCAATTTCAATTTGCTAAAATACATTAATTTAAAATAAATTATTATGCTTCCATGTTAATGGCATGGTTCACTTATTTGATAATGTTCAACGTCTTCACCTAATTTATTAATAGGACTATATGACTTCCTTACTACTTTATAATACAGATTTGTTTTGCTCTTTTAGAAGAGAAGGTTGCATTAATTAGGTTGTCAAAATAACAGTTGCAATTTAGTTTGTTGGACTGGTATTATTGCTTACTTGGTATTTCTACAGGTTTCATGTTTTCTGCGAGTTTTGTTTAAAAAAATTTATAGATATTGTAAAGAAAATAAGCCAACCTTTTATTTTTTAAAAAAAATAGTATTCTTGGTATTTGGTAATGTAAACGCGAAAAGAAAGTTTAAATAATAGCTTAAATAATACGCGATAAATATTAAACTTGATCAGTTACCACAACTGCGCCGTATGTAACAAAATCACATGCTCAAAAATCACATGCCCGAGCTTTTTTTGATGGTGTTACTGGTGTCACGTTACCTTATCATGATATTCCTTTTGTTTTTCTTGTGGCTATGTCACAAGTTAAAATACGTTACCAATCAGGTTCCTCTTAAAGGTAAAATAAAAAATTTTATCTTTATATAGAAAAAATGATTTTTTCATCTGTAAATAAAGTTTCTACTACCTGTTCAAATAAAATTCTTTAAATATTAATATTGTATATACATATATTGTTTTCCGGTCCGAGGTTTAAAAGTTTAAATGAAAAATTATAAAGAATTAGTTTTTACTTTATATAGTCTCTTTGATGAAAACCAAAAAAACACTCCGAAAAATCAAGAAAACAATTGTAATAAAATTTTAATCGCAGATTTGTGAATAGAGGATAGTATTTAAATTACAATAGTACTGTATATTACTATATATTAATTATCCTTTATTCTAGGCTTTGGTAATACGAACTTTAAAAAAGTAATTAAGAAATATAACTTTAATTATTTTCCAAAAATTTCAATCTATGTGTAATTTTTCATTAAAAGCTAGAAATTAACAAACTACGAAATCTAAAGAATTTGGCACTATATTTGTAGTGATGAAATATTATTGTACCACCGCGTTAAGTACAAAATTATATTAATAAATTATAAATGTGAAGTTCATTAATAAAGATTATGGCATACTGTTTTAGCAATATCACGTGTATGATATATAATCATCTTTTGATGTACAAGAATCTTAAAATTTATTTTGCCATATTAAAACGTGAAAAATACTATTATATGTTTGGTCGAGTGATACTAGCTAATAATTAAATTATATATACAGTATAAGAGAAACATAATATATAAAGCAATTAGAAGATAAATAGAGTAATCAGTAGTAAATAAACAATCTTTACACCAATAACAAAATACTTGCGGATTACAGTATCCGAATTTTTTTAAGCAAACAATGAAATATTACCACATAAAGAAAAAAAACAAAGATATCATAGTAAATAATCTAAACAATATGATCTACACAAACTATTGTCAGTTATCCCTCTTATCTAATTGAACAATATCCAATGCTATATTTTCAAATAATAGAAAACGATATACTTACTGTGCGACGATGCGTAAAAAAATGATATTATTTATTTTTTATCAAAATTCGGGAAATTGTGAACATGTCTAGTTCCTATATTAGATTCTACTAGTTTTCATACTTACCAATGATATTATTAGCGATTTAAAAATAAAACGGGAAAATAATAATATTATTATAATAACTATTCTTTTTATCTAAAGTTTCTATTATAATCGTATATCATAATCGATTTACAAATAAAAAATATAGTTTGTGTTTGTGATGATAGTAATATTAAATAACGAAAAAAAATTGTCTGTATTTATGTAAAAAACGAAATATGCGAATAAAAAATAAAAATAACACGAAAATACAAAACTTATTAAAAAGATAAAGTTTGAGTCTTATACATACTAAGTAATTTCTTAAATTCTTAATTATTCTTAATTTAATCATTTAATTAATTTGACTACACAAATTAATATACTCTTGCTTATTATCTGGAGTCGCAGAATTCCACAAATCTCCTGCGACCTTGTTGATGGCCACCCTGCTATTTGCACTTGTTTGAGATATGATGAAAAGTTTAAATAGACCATATCCATTTATTCGTCGTTTTCCTCGAGAACATTTTCGTCTAGTAAATTGTGCGGTTATAAGCTCAGGGATAATGTTTGGAGCAGGGAACAGAGGAGGTCCGTTTGCAATTTCTTGGTTAAGTGCATCAACATCATCATTAATATCATTAATATTAATATTCATATCGTTATATAGTAATGTCTATGGATATTTATAAAATAAGAAAAGAAAGTGTAATTTTTTGTATATATATATATATATGTATAAATTTTTTTTTTGTTTTTTTTTAAATATATACAATTTTTTTGTTTTTTTTTGTTTTAAATTTTTTTTGGATTTTCTTTTTACGCACAACATAGAATTTTTGAATTCTGGTCATATTTATACAAGATGCAAAATTATGAGCAATTTATTTTTCTTTATATGCGTGTTTTATGAAATATTACTAGCAATCGCCTAATAAATAGTGCAATAAAAAGCATTATTATTATTATTATTATTATTATTATTATTATTGAGCATCTATATATTAGTAACAAACAAGAAATAAAACTTGATAATTAAAATTTTACGTTATTAAACGTTTGTAAACACACTCTAAACACAATACTGTAAACTCAAGGGTTTGTCTACTTTACAGGTTTTTACTGGTTTGGCATATTCTTTAATTTGCACATGCAAAAATATAAACGCGTAATTTTATTAAATTTACTTTATTTAAATAACGTTCATATCTGATATGGTCAGTGCTTTATATTAATCGTGCAAGATCTTAATTTTCGTGGTGTAACTTGAATTTTAAGGAGTTTATATATTGTATCACAAAATTTGCCAATTCATTGTGGAGGGAAAAAAATTTACCCGAATGTTTGTTATATCTAGTACTGCATAATCGGCCAAATTTATTTATAGCCAATCGTAGTTATATATTCCTGCAATTACGGATTAACTTTTTTTTAATTGATTGTAAGGTTTATTACGTAATCACATTATATCTTGGGGCAAAATATTGGGGACGTTAATATTATATTTGGCATTGTACTTTGTTCGTTTCAGATAAGCCATTATTGTATAGAAGTTGGGGAAGAATTAGTCAATGAGGTAATTTTGGGTAGATGAAAAATGAAAAATATATATACTAATGAGGTTTGTGCGACTTAATATTGCCTTAGGGTAAAATAAATTGGATAAATTGGATAGGCGCTAATTTAGGTAATCGTAGTAGTAATTTATAACTAAGATAGTATTAAACCCTATTAGGAGTTTGTAGTTCACTTGTTATAAGTATATGTATTTATTATATATAAATTATTAAAATTTTTATAGTTTATTTCGTAAAAAACTAACCGACAAGCGATAAGAATTTTCTTTTCAAAACATGATTTTAAGGAGTTTATCCCAAATTTGCCAATTTATTTCATGTCATTTTTAAAAAAAAAAAAAAAAATTACCCAAATGTTTGCATAATTGACAAAATTTACTGATTATCAATTGAATATCAATTGAAACTGTAAATTCCTGAAAATTACGGGAAAATAATCAATTGATTATAGGGTTTAACCAAAATTGTCTAGTAAAATACAAAACATGAAAAAATTTTTTTTTTTCAATTTTTTGTGGGGCGACTTGATTTTAAGGAGTTTATAGTACTTGTACATTGTATCACAAAATTTGCAAATTATTTAATCTAATGATTATATTTGAAGCTGTAAATTCTTGTAATTATGAAAACGCGAGGTTTTTAATTGAGTGATAATGTGATATAGGTTTTAATATATTCTAACCAAAATTGTCTAATCAAATAAGACATTCTAATTAGTGAATTTTCGATTATAAAATTAGCAAAAGAAGCTCTCTCTCTCTCAATTGACATAACTTTTTTAATTATGATGTTGTACTATTTTCAGTATTTCTTCCGGATATGACGAATTCGCAAATGGAAAAAACTTATTTATAAGAAACTGGGGTAATTATTTGAGATTAATAATTACAAATAATAAATAAGGTATTAGTCACACGATAAATCATGTTGATAATCATGTTTGATATCGTTGGCTTGTGCGTTAGGATAAAGTTGAATTCAATTAGTACTGTGCAACTATACCCAATTATGACTCATTGATTATGATTGTGTCTAACAAACTGTTGATCCAATTAGTTAAATTTACGAGTCTTTACAGGAAATACGGAAACGTGGTATAAACATCCACATAAATGTTTTTCAAATATAAATATATATTATCTTTATCTTTATCTGAATCGATTTATACATATAGCCTACATAGAAAATTAGAAAATACTGAAATTGCGCCTAAATTTCCTTAAATACTTTTTTTTATACATTTTATGCATATAACAATACATCTTATTCTGGAAAGAAGGAACAATTTTTCTCATGAAAAAAAAAAATAATAAAATTCTTTAATAATATATAATTTAATACTTTGCTTTATACCATACATGATGTAATTTATAAATAAAATTTTTTTAAAAAACATCTTTAATATTAAAACAAATACTCGGGATACGTGTTATATAATAATGTATAATAATGTGAACCCGAGAAATTATATTTAATATTTATATTTTCAAATTTAAATATTTGTTAGAAAACCAGCCATTCCCCCAAAAAACAATGTTACACAATATTTTTTTTTAAATCAAACCCGTAACTGCGCGGGCGCAGATTTCGGATTTAGCCAAATATTATTATATTTGTTTGTTAGTTAAGATTGTAAACAAACTAATAGGGAAATTTGAATGGATTTGTAAATCATTTGTATATGGGGGATTGCTAATGATCATCGGTGGTGATCAAGTTGAGTGTAAAAACCATTTTTTCTGATGAAATTTATATATATTTTTTTGTCAATTATATTATAACTAGATAAACAATTTTAAAAATAATCAATACTGATGAGATGATCATCACAGGCTTTCCTTAATTGTTGATCAATTTGAATTCGAACAAATGATTTTTTTTTTTTTTCTCTTGAAAAAAAAGAGAAATAATTTTTGTTTATATATATATATATATAATATATTAATTATTTCAAAAAATCAAAAAATATAAGCAGACGATATGAGTCGTTGCATTTGGAAAAGTTGTTTTGACTAATTATAAAAATCTTAATAAATTATTCGCTTTGAAATTCTTTAATGATAATAAATATTATCGTGCTCCGTAAATTAAATATAATTGCCGATAATTTTGTTATTTTTAAAAAATCAAAAATAAGCTATAATTAATGTTAAGCTACAATTAAGCTAAAGTCAATGGGTCACACTATAATATCGTTATTGTGCTTTGCAACGATTAATATCACAATTATTTACGTGGCCAAATCTTTACCAATCATCTGCTATTTACTGGTTAATAATTGTGATGTTAATCGTTGCAAAGCAAAGCACAATAACTTATAAATATAATTATTATTAAATAAATTATTAATGAGGTAAAATCATATATAAAATATTATTTTATTTTATTTTGATTTTATTTATTTATTTTTCGGAGTTTTGCTTAACTTGCCGCCGGGTTAAATAATCTAGGTTAGATCACCCCCTTAAAATACATATTTTACACCAATCATGTTTTTTTTTTTGAAAAAAAAAAAATTATTTGTGTTTAGATTTTATTTATTTGGAACATTATAGAGCACAATGACCAGGTTTTTTTTCATTGTTGTTGACAATGTCTTTTGTTTTTTATTGTTACCTGTTTTTGACAATATTATGTAATTATATAAAATTTATTAGCAGGTTAAATCACTCTGAGTTAAAATTAGTCTTGAAAAAAAAATTATAAAATAATGAATTTTGATGTATTAGTTAATATTATTACGGTCATCATGATAATATTATTCGAATTCATGGCATAATAAAGGAAATAAAGTAACAGTTGAGAATTTTTTTTTTTAATTCCATTGTAATTACTTAAAATACGTCAAGTGACGTTACACATGCGATTCATGCATAACTTTGCCAAAAAACGTAACTACGGCTCGAAATCAAATTTCGGCCTAAATCTGATATTAATCACCTGATCATCCTATCATTTTCTTTTAATTGGTACCATTTAGTTTTGGAAATTATTCATCGTGATCTGATAAACTCTTTGTATACGAAAAATTTAATCATCATTTTTTTTTTTCACTAGTAAGGTAAAACGTATTACAATCAATGGTTTTTGAAAAAAAGATGTTATTTTTTTTTAATATATTAGCATGTAGATAATATAGTACTCGTACATCAGAGAGAATTAAGTTTTGGTTTTTCAAGAAAAATAGCTGAAGCATCGAATAATGCGTCAAAAGTATTTGGTGCAATACCTTATATAGTTACTGTATATGGATTCAAAAAAGTTTTATCAACGATTATCAAATTGAGCGTAAGCCATTTTGTTCCGATGTTTATGATAGATATAAGTTTACAATTAGCTATACAAGAAGGAAAAGAGAAAAAAACATTGATGGAAATTTAATTCATTATAGAAAATTATATACAAGTAATAATAAAAGTTCTAAAAAAAGAGTAATGAATTTTTAATTTATTTTTTGCTAATTTAATTCTTTAATTAGAATTTTGGGAATATGGACCAGATAAACGCCCAGTTATTCTTCAACTCTTAAATCTATTATCGAACGTAAAGAAACTCGTACGCTGATCGTTTATGACATTAATGAGAATAAATCTATTTTTAAAAAAGTAATGAATTCAATCCCAGCGACCAGTATAATACTGTATATTTAACTCAATGCCCGATAATATGAATTATAAGATATTTCAATTATTTTCCAAAGCTACGTAAAAAAATTATTCAATTGCTCAAGTTTATCTCGTTAAATGTTATAATAATGGATATGGAACGAAAAAAAATCATACTACCGCTTTTAATTTATATCAAAAAATCTGTGGAAATATTTCTGGACAATTTATTTAAGGCATTGTTATGAATTTGGTATTGGAACTAGAGTCTAGAAAGGATGAAAAAATCTGTTTATTGGTATCAACAAGCGGCCGATAATAAAAATACGGGTGTAAACATTTATCTTGTAGAATGTTATAGGTTAGGTAAAGGTGTCGAAAATAATGAATTTAAAGTATTTAAATTGTTATAAAACATTGGCAGAAAAAGAAATAGTTGAAACTAAATAAAGCATTTGAATGTTATAAAAAATCGGCTGAATGTAGGAACTCGTTGGTACAATGGTTAATAAAGAAAAAGAATTCAAACAATAGTCCACAAAACATTTTTGATGATGAAAAATGATAAATTACCCAGTTGAACTTAAACATTAGTATAAACAAGCGGAAAGGTGAAATTTATAAAAAGGTGGAGGCGATGAATTATTAAAAGCGAATAGAAAGTGCCGCAACATGGAAGCTCTCCCCTTAGATACGTCACGACTGTCACGTGATCAAAAATTTAGACATTTATCTTTAAAAAAATTTTCTTAAGAAGATATTATATATTAGTGCTTTTACACTCTATTACAAGGAAAAATGACAGTAATCCATATAAAAGAATTAATATTATTATAAATATTAAAGCTATTTTAATAAAGGTTAATATTTGAATGGTTCCCATACCTGCTGAACAAAAGTTTATAAGCCTGTAATTTGGCAAAATTCTTCCATTCTTTTAACCATCACTCCAACCCTTATATTTAATTCTTAAAATGACGTTAAAGAACCCTAAGAATTTATATGTTTTATATGTTCCTTTTGTTAATTTCAATCGTGTTATTCATAAAATGTATTCATTAAACAAAAAAAGTAACAATATGTTTCATTTTTATTTATTTATTTTATTATTTATTTATTATACGATATACGAGAATTAGAATAATTACCTGATGACTTACACCTATCTAAAAATCTATATATACAATCTACATTTGTGAACCCAGTTTACTTTTTTTCTTCTAAACTTATATTTATTTTTACCTGTCTTGATACGTTTTTGCTCGAGTTCTTTTGTCTTCGTCATTTTCATCTTTTTTCGGAAGCCTCGTCGAATAAATCGTATTCACTTCTTCATACTCCTTTAATTCTTCCTTCTTTGGTCTTTAACTCTTTATTCCTTGAAGCTTTACTTTGGATTATCGTCCCATAATTAAATATCCTTATTTGTCGAATCTTCACAATTTTCCACACTTAAGTTCTTTAAGAATTTTTAACTTCTCATCATTTAATAAGAAAAAGAATTTGCTGGGAGAAATAATTAGGTAATCAACAATGATTCTGTGTATATCATAAGGAAGATGATACTTTATCTACGTACTGTACACACTATAATTAATATAAATGTACGTAAAATATGCGACTTTATGTTACCAATCTAAGTTACTCACTTTCTATATAAAGAATTTTATTAGAAGAAATGCAGGCCTCTAGTATTAATAAACAAAATCTTAATTGATCAATCTGAAATGAACGGTAGTTCGATCACGTATTCGATAAGTTACATTATTCTTTAATAGAAAGGTGTTACACTAAAATATATTTTTTCGATGGAGTATTATTTTTTAAAAAAAAATATTCAATAGAAACTATAGAAACCGAAAATATTTTAATCAGAATCATTTTCCAATTTCGTAAAAAAGTGAAAATCTTAATGTTACTAATAAAAGTTATATTATACTTTCAAAAATATTATACAAGCTAATTACATATTTAATTGAATAATGATATAGGTAAATGAAGCGAAAGAAAATAAAAAAAAGAAAAGAATATTACGCCACCATCGCCATATTCTGTTGTTGATTTTGATCTCTTTGAGATTTAACCCAACCAGGTAACAACCAACGTCTAGAATAATAAACTTCAGCAGCACCAGTAATTCTAGAAGATTTACACATATGAGGTAAAATACATACTGTTAAAGGAAAGAAACTAAATACCAAAAGCAAAAGATATTTAATAAAATAATAAATCATTGATAAAGGTTTTCTTCCCAAAAAATAAATAGCACAATTTAATGTATATTCATTAAAACAAAATTCTTTTGTTTTTCGACAAAAATTAGTGTGAGGAGCCGTAAAAGGACCTCCTTGAGTTTCTGAAATACGAGTTAAAAGTGGAAGCGCCATACGACGAGTTATTTGCGGGACTGTATCGTTATGAAAATGTTTAGGATTTGAACTAAACGTTGTCGTTAATAGTTCAACTCTCGCCAAGGTTCTTTAAATAATATAAAAATTAATTAGTTAATTAATTAAATTTGTTGATAATTAATGATATATTATATTACATGATATTAACCTAATACCACGTATTTAATTTTTTATATTACCTCCAAGAAATAACGGTTCCAATACAAACTATAAATCCTAAAGGCGGGAAAACTAACGTAATTATACTTAATAGACATGTAACCAATACCCATATAAAACATAATATAGTCCATATTGGATTCCAAATTAATATGTAAAATAATCCTGCCCACGCTTGTATATTAAGCGCTTCTAGTCGTAAACTCTTATTATTATTATTGTCACCATTTTGATTTTGTTTATCTTCAAGAATTTCAGCAATATCAGACATCTTTATACTGTAAGTAGTATTATCGATAAAATTTATATCGAGAGGAGAAAAAAAAAAATTTTTTTTTTTTATTTTTTTTTTTTAAAAAAAAACAGTATATATATATATGCATAATTATCCATTTGTATTTTCAGCCCATTGTTTCTACATTTTTATCAATATCATTTGCAAATGATGCAAATGATGTCTACTTGTGTAACCTTTTTTTATATAACCGAAAAAGGTAAAGTTATTATGTTTTACAAGTATGAACAAATAAAAAAAAAATTAATTTTACATTTTCATTTTTAATATATAGAAAGACAAGTCCGCGGAGCAAATCCGTCATACGTACATTTATTAAGCTATTTACAATCGGAATTACTTTGGTTATACTAATTTTTGCATTGATTCTTGCTGGTGAACCGGGTCCGATTGATCAACATCTGCCGTCATTACATGGAATCCGAGCTAATGTCAATACCTTAGGCGAAAATTAGTATAGCCCTTTACACAAATTTACACAAATGTAATACCAAAATCATGTGAAAGTTCAGGTATCAGGATTTTCGGGATTTGTCCCCGAATCACGTTTCTGTACGTGAATCAATTTATTTAATTTCAAAGATTTAGATAATTATTATATCGTTTAACATTATATGCTAGTTTTACTAACCTATGAAGAATCATCATCAGAGCCATCATTTTTTATCACTTTCCATTAGATTTTAATCCTCTCAGCTCTATAATAAGAAAGGGTGCTATCACTAGAAGAACCGTTGAAGCTCGTCTGATGACCTAATGGGATCATATTCAAATAGTGGAAAGAATATGAACGTCTGAATTAGTAAATATTAAACGTATATAAATTATTTAAATAAAGTTTCATTTAGTATATTGCGTATAGCCTTCTTTCTATTATATAAACTTGGGAATATTTATAGTCATAAAATTTAAATATATGTTAATAAAGAAAAGGCGGTTCATTTGTATAAAATAGCCGTAGAAAGAGAATATGTCTTGCATTTTCCTTGCATTTTATGAACAACTGTAGAAATATATAGAAAATAAAAAGGTCTTTTTCCACTTAAATATGCTTTAAAAAGTAAAACCTTGTTAGGTGCAAATTAAATAAATACATATAAGAAAAAAAAAATAAACTATATTCGCATCGTTCACCACATGACTCACGTGACTTCAGCACAAAATCTTAATAGAAAAATATTACCTCCGAAATTTTTTCACTGTATTGCCGAATAATGAATGTATCGAGATTTACTAGAAACTTTATTTTTTTTAGTTGCATGAATTAATCAAATGAACGTTTCATATTTTGACTTCGAATTTCTCAAACAATCCAATTCTATAAGATGTTTTCGACGATATGAAATTAAAAAAAAGATACAAGTTTATAAATAATTACAAGGATATGGAGAACACTATTCATAATTTAACCTGTGCATATTTACTCATTACATTACTATGATCAATCTTTGCTCCAATATATTGATCAGCAATATTTAAGCTTTCTAGACACGTTCATCGTCAATATATTGACAATTGGACGTATTTACAAGCTTGTGAACTCATTAATAAGATGTGCAGTTCAAGATTAATAATCCGATTAACTTTAAACGTTATGAGACAGAAAAATCATTCATATGATCATATCGTTTTATCTGTTCTTTTATAAACCATACAATTAAATTTACGAATTCAGTCATTTATTTTATTAATATACAATTAGTATAACATTAAACTTTTTTTGTTTATGAGTTTAGATAATCAATATAATTTTATCCATTATGTTATAAGAAATATACAATATATATACTAGAAGTACAACAAGATGGTGTTGCAACAACACGATAACGCAGTATAATTTTGCCCCAACATGATATTACAGGCACAATCTCACCAATTTACCATATATTCTGATTTCTGAAATTTATTATTAATTAATAGGGTAGTACATACCACCTGGTATATACAAAAGAAAATTTTATTTTTTTTTCAATTTTTACACAAAAATGAATATTTGTTGCTAGTTATAAAAGAAACTTCTCATATCAATATTTTATCATATTATAAAATATTTGATAGTTACCTATAATATCTTTATTAAATCAAGCTCCAGAACATATTGCCTGAGACGATCATTCAATGATGGTAAATTCTTACTATTTCTAATAATTGCCTTTTCATGTTTTGGTGTAACAAAATAAAGTTCAATTATTGACTTATCTGATTTGTCAATAAATTTGTCAATTAATTTTTCCAATTCCAGATCTTTCATATCCTTAAAATATTTTTTATAAGCAGAAAATATAAAAAACATGTTTGGAGAAACTATTGCATTGATGTCACATATAAAATTCTTTTTACTTGGTATACAGTACTTGTCAGGTTCAATATCATCAATATCACTAAATATCAGCTTTTCTCTCTTAGACATTGTAAGTTTAGAATTATCTATTGATTTGAATAAAGGATGAATCTCAAATGACCCTCCATTTGACAAGGTACGATGAGCAATATATTCAAATACTGCATTATAGAGACCAAAATATTCACTTGTTATCAACTTATCCTTTTCATAGATTTCTAGCTTATTTACAAACTTTTCAGAAACGTATGCAGAAGCAAATTGTAAAATCATATCATTTCTTTCATTTGTGAAGATATGTGCAAGCATGTATCTAATATCTTTTTCAACAAATATTTCACCATAATACCTCAATAAATTATGATCAACAATATCAATTGCTCTCTGAAGAAGTTTTTGTTTACTTTTATTGAGAGCATAATTTAATGTAAATAAAGGAATTCCACCCCATTTCATGTATAATTCCCAAACTTCTCCTTGGCTAAGATGATGAAAATTTACATGTCTGCATATATTGATCTCTTCCCAAGACCATACTGACATATATCGTCTACAACTTGTATATTCCTTTTCATAATTTTTGTAATAGGGTCTATAGGGTGAAGTGATAAGGATCGTCTTTAAAGTACAAAGTACTAATGATGGTATTTTGTTATCTACAACATAATAAGAATCTGGAGTGTTAAAATATTTAAGGAAATAGCGTTCATAAATATCATAACTATAATATAAGGTGTAATTTTTGCTAAATACAACGATGCAATCATTATCTTTACTAGCATATATAACGATTTTATTTTGCTGTGCAAGTTGATAAAGTAAATAATAACTAAAATAGGTTAACCCAGTCCCTGGATTGCCAACAATATGCCAACGCTTGCTAATTTCATCATTAAGAATACTATCAGCAAGGTGGTGATAGCAATCACGAATTAATAAAAATTGTTTTTCATTATCATTACCTAGAAGATAGGAAACATCCTTAGAAAGGGAAATGAATTGATAACAAGGATGATCCTTAGACATCTTGATGTTAATAACTTTCCCATTTCTCAAAGAATCCCAAGATTTTTTAAGATTTTTATCTACATAAACATTAGAAATTATTATGAGTAATTATAGTATATACAAATAAAATAAATGCACGTGTCTAAATTTTTACTCACCAATACCTATGGGAAGTTCAACAATAATATGAATGAAATCTTTACAATAAAGAATATCATTAGAGAAATAATAATCAATATACTTGTTTGTTATTTCTTCACCACCTAATATTTCTTTAATTGACAATGTATGATTCTTGAGTTGCTCAAACTTCTTTTTTTCATTGATAGAGATATTAACTTTCCATAATTTAAGAAATTTAGGATCAGTGATAAAATTTTCAATGCCTAGGTTTATAGCGTCTATAAATTCTTTTGGTATTTTCTCTATGATAATCTCCTTTAAATAATAAACGGAATCAAACTTTCCAATTTCAATTTCAAAAGCATCTTCAGGAAGATTTTCACGAATAAGACAAGTAAGTTTGATATCTGTCATAATATGTTTGTAAAATTTGGCTATTAACTACGATTTGTTTTTTATTTCTATATTTTTTATTTACTTTTTATTTTTTTTTATTTTATTCTATTTTATTTTTTTAAGTTGAATAATGTTGACTAACAATAACGTGGATTTGTTTGAACATCTGTCATTTCGTCATTAGTCGAGCATTGCAGTCATGTGAATTAAATCAGATAATCAGTTGTACGACTCATAATCAAAATTGATTCACTTAAAAGATTTAACGTCGTAACCATTAAAGATTATTTTCTAGAGTTGAATTTACGCTTTTAATCTTACTTTATTTTCCTTATGTACTCAACTACTATAATATTAGTAATACAGTTAACTTTCTATAAATGAACACTGGATTATAGTGAGTTAGAATATTACACACATAATAAGAGAAATGTCAAAAATCATAATATATCAAACAAACAAGGTTCGAAATGACTATAGAGTTTGGAACCGGTATCGGAAATCGGATTTATAACCGGGTTTAATCGGTTTTAATTATAACCAATGTTTGATCCGAAAATCTTTTTTTTTATTCAAACCGATTAACCGGTTAAATTAAACCATTTCAAACCGATTAATCGAGAAAATTTTTATTCATGGGCGAATTTGACGATCATTTCGGCCAGAATTAACGTTAATTTTGGCCTTCACATGACATGATTTTGCAAATATTTTTATTTAAATTTATTTTTAAGTGTTGAGATTTTTAAATTTACAAATCATACTTAACAAATAAAAATAAAAAAAATAAAAATAAAAATAAAGAAAAATAAATACCGTAATCACTTTTAAAATAAAACAATGCGGGTTATTATTATACAAATACGAGTCATACTTTTTAGTGAGATCGTATAAAATAAAGCCATATCATAAATACTTAGTCTATACTTTTATTGTTAAAATATTTGATAGAAATAAAATAATGGAAATACGCTAATTATTTTATTCAGTTTTTCTTAATTTTATTTTCAAGAAGTATAAATATGCAACGTAGTAAATATTGTATGTACTTTAAGATTAACAAGCGTAAAAAAAAGATTACTAATATAAATTTCAGTTATTTAATAATATTTCACGGGGAGTCTTGAATATTAATGATTTTCACGGCGCAACTCTTTTATCTCATGGAGACTAACGCCCAGTGATGGGAGAGAGTAGGAGAGGTATAAATAAACTATAAAAATACGTAAGCATGAAAATATCATCCGAAAAATTACAGGCATGAATATATCATCAAAAAATCACTGGCGACTAATTAGTAAACATGGGATAAAAAAATAAATAATACTATTCTGCTTCTTTATCTTGTTCATGTAATGCTGAAAGAATTTCGTGTGCATCATTATTTCCTCCTTCAGCTGCTTCTTTATATAAATTATGGGCTTTCTTTTCGTCACAATCAACTATAATTCCATGAAGAAAATAATATGCAAGTTTATATTTTCCATATATACATCCACTTTTGGCTGCTTGTTTATAATAATAAAACGCTTTAATTTCACTTACATTAACTCCTTTCCCTAATTCATAACTTTCTCCTAATTTATATAATGCGCTACTTTTATTTTCCGCTGATTGCTGATACCACTGCTTAATATCAAATAACTCTCTCACTATGTCTTCTTCATTTTTCTGAAATGATCCATTAAGGTTTATTGTATCGCTACTTATATCATTATTTTCTTTTAAAACCGCTTCATCATATAATTCAAATCCCTTCTTCTTATCGTTTTTTGTTCCAATTCCATTTACATAACAATATCCAAGATGAAATTTCGCATTAACGTATCCTATTTCAGCCGATTTTTCATAATATTTAAATGCTTTAATCTTATCTTTATTTACGACTATTCCAAGTTCATAAAATGTACCCAAGTTATCATATGCATACTTATCTCCATTTCCTACTGCTTTTTGAAACCAATAAATGGCCAATTTCATATTTTTTTTAATTCCTTCTCCCTTAACATATAATAGCCCAAGAATATTTTGTGCGTATATATACCCATTCTCAGCTGATTTTTTATAATATCCAAAAGCTTTAACTTCATTTTTATTGGTCCCTATTCCGAATTTGTAACAATTACCTAAAAAGTATAGTGCTACTTTATCTTCATTTTTTGCTGCCTTATTATACCAGTAAATAGCTTTTTCTAAATCCATTTCTGTACCTTCACCATTCTCATACAATAATCCTAAATTAACTTGTGCCAAACTATCACCTTTTTCAGCTGCTATATTATATAATTCATATGCTCTTCTTTTATTAATTTCTATTCCAATTCCTCTATTATAACAATATCCAAGTTGAAGTAATGCATCAGAATATCCTTGATTAGCTGACTTATTAAAATACTCAAAAGCTTTTCGTTCATCTTTCTCAACACCTTCCCCAAATTTATATGAAATGCCAAGATTGTATTGGGCAATTTTACATCTTTTTTCAGCCATTAGTTTATATAACTCAAATGCTTTAGATTTATTAATTTCAGTTCCAATGCCATCTTTATAACAATATGCAAGTTCAACTTGAGCATTAAAATAACCTTGATTGGCTGATTTATAATAATACTCAAATGCCTTAGCTACATCTTTTTTTACCCCATTTCCATTTTTATAACAATTACCTAAATTATATTGTGCAACCTCATATCCATTTTCTGCTGCTTTTTTATACCAGTAAATAGCTTTTTTTGAATTTTTTCCAGCACCTTTATCATGAAAATATCGAAATCCAAGATTATACTGAGCTAAATAATTCCCCTTTTCGGCTGCTATTTCATATAATTCAAATGCTTTAAATCTATCTGTATAAGTTCCAATTCCATTAAAATAACAATATCCACATTCAAACTGGGCATCTAAATATTCTTGATCAGCTGACTTTTTATAATATTCAAAAGCTTTATATTTATCTTTACTTACACCTTTACCATTTTTATAACAATTACCCAAATTATATTGTGCTAATCTACACCCATTTTCAGCTGCTTTTTTATACCAATAAATAGCATTTTTTAAACTTGTTTCTGTACCTTCACCATTTTCATATAAAATTCCAAGATTGCTTTGTGCATTTCTTTGTCCACTTTTTGCGGAAATATTATATAATTCAAATGCTTTCACTTTATTAATTTCAGTTCCAATTCCTTTATCATAACAATATCCAAGTTCAAATTTAGCATCTAAATATTCTTGTTTACTTGATTTTTCATAATAATCAAAAGCTTTTCTTTCATCTTTTTTTATACCTCTACCATTTTTATAACAATTGCCAAGATTATATTGTGCTTCTTCACATCCACTTTCTGCTGCTTTATTATACCAATAAACAGCCATTTCTAAGTTTTCTTCTGTACCTTCACCATTTTCATATAAAATTCCAAGATTACTTTGTGCATTTCTTTTTCCGTTTTTTGCAGCAATTTTATATAATTCAAATGCCTTTACTTTATTGATTTCAGTTCCAATTCCTTTTTCATAATAATATCCTAGCTTAAATTGAGCGTTTAAATACCCTTGATCAGCAGACTTTTTATAATATTCAAATGCCTTAATTTCATCTTTTTCAATTTCATAACAATAACCTAGATTATATTGTGCTTCTTTACATCCCATTTCTGCTCCTTTTTCATACCAATAAACAGCCTTTCCTAAATTTCTTTCCACATCTTTGCCTTCACTATATAAATTTCCAAGAGTATTTTGTGAAAGCCTATGCCCCTTTTTAGCAGAAGTTATATATAATTCAAATGCTTTTGTCATGTTTGCTTCGACTCCAATTCCATTATTATAACAATATCCGAGCTGATATTGTGCATTTATACACTCTTGTTCAGCTGATTGTTGAAATAACTTAAAAGCCATTTCGTTATCTTTTTCTACACCTTCTCCATTTTGATAACAAATACCTAAATTACATATTGCGAATTTATTTCCATTATTCATTGCTTCATTATACCAATAAATAACTTTTTCTAAATCTTTTTTCGTTCCGATTTCATTTTTATAACAATCACCTAACATATTTTGTGCATTTGAGTACCCTTTTTCAGCAGATTTAAGATAACATTCAAAAGATTTCTTATCATCTTTATTTATTCCTATACCGTTTTGATAACAAAGACCTAAATTATATTGTGCATATATATCTTTATTGGAAGCTTTTAAATACCATTCAAATGCTTTTTTCTCATCCTTATTTATTCCAATTCCATTTTGATAACAATAACCTAAATTATTTTGTGCACAAGAATTTCCTCTTCCTGCAGACTTCAAATAAAATTCAAATGCTTTAAATTCATCTTTCTTTTTTCCTATTCCATATTGATAGCATAAACCTGAATTGTTTAATTCTATTAATCCTTTCTTTTTATCATAACCTAATTGATTTTCGTTTAAATATTTTTCTTTTGATTTAAAATATTTTTCTATAACATCTATTTCATCTTTACAGATATTTATCACTAAACCATTAAAATCTTCAAATTGCTCATGTGAAATTACGTGAACATTTGCAAAATATTTAAATTTTTTTAGAATAAAATCGTTTTTATCTAAAATAATATCTTTGTAATAATAAAATGATAATAAAAATTTCGAAATAATAATGTTAAATAATTGATATTTAGAAGTCAATTCTTTATTCTTATAATCATCATCAACATTATTTTTATAATTATTTAATGATATTAAATATAAATTTAATGCTTTACTTTTATCTATGACATTTCCTATTAAATCATGTTCATAAAAATATCCTATTAAACCAGAAAACCAATTTTCATTTTCTTTATGATGTTCCATTAAATTTAATATCGTTATAAAATCTTTTTTATTATTACAAAAAAAATCTAGTACCCATCTCTTTAAAATATTTTTAATGATTTCAAATTTATCATAATTTTCTAATTTTACAATTAGTTGATAAAAACTTTTTAAGAAATCTTTTAAGAAATCGTCATCATCTTTTGAAATATTATTTAATGACATTATGATTTTTTAAAAAAAATTTTTTTTAGTTATAATGAAAAGAGCTAGGAAAAGAAAAAAATGTTTTTTGAATAGGCTAAAACTTTTGTACAAAGTAATACAAAATACTGTTGGTTACACTTTAACCTAAATAAGTTAGAATTTCAATAGCTATGTGCTGTATAATTTGTAATTGCCTTTTTAAAAATTGATGTCGATCACGTGCGGTCGTAGGGTGGTGACAAAAAAACATGTACGTACGGTATAAAATGAGTTTTTTGACCAAAAATTTCAGTACAAAAATTTTTTTAATATAACGGTTCGTTTCCATCACACTTCGAAAGAGTTTTACTACGTTTCACACATCTATTTTAACCACATAGTGGACTCAAACACCTTTTTAAAATAACTTTTTTCGTCATTTTATTTTTCCTCTTGCTCTTCGTGCTAAAAGTTAGGAACAACACTTTAACTGGTCTATACGCCATAGTACCACCTATTATCCTTTACTCCCGCGAAGCCTTCTCAGAATTTTACTATGACCGAAAACGGTCCTTCGACGACACTACCAGTCACTCAAGCTATTCTTCGCCTTTACAAACTTTGCAATGCGCATATTCTCCACACCACGTTAAAGAAACTCAACTCATAAATATCATGTGATACACGCGGGAGCGGAACGTTATACAATACTGTTAAAAGGTAGATACTTCCTGCTCTCGCTACATTTTCATGCAGACAAACCCCTGTCGATCAAAAATAATTTGATTTATCTAAGGATCATCGTTACACATTCCCGATCAACATCTAACAAACCCAATTTTAACTTCATTTTAGGGAAATACCTCACGTTCGTATTTTCCAATTTTCCAAACAGACCGTTCAACAAATACTTCAACAGATTAACGCCAATGACTACAAGAACCATACGTAACAGACTTTAAAGTGACAAAGAAAATAACAAGCGGACTAAACGTTTATCCGCTTTAGTTCCGGAGAACATGAACATGTGATCTACTTAGGATTTTATATCCGCTGCGGCCCGGACCGTAACTGTACAATACCCCGCTCACGTAATGTCTAAAAACCGTTGGCGAAGTGAACAACATATTAAAATGATACTTTATACCACCGAGATAACTAACTCTCTTGCAAGAGACCCACGATTACCAACTTAAAAATGGTACAAAAAACAAATGAATCAAAAAATCGAGTCTGCAAAGTACAGGATATTCATTCCAACCGCCTCGGACTCAGCTATACTGTTACCACAGAAAATATAACTCAAAGAAAAAAATGACAATTTAAACTCGCTAAATAAGGCCATGGCTAATTCGACGACCACTAAAGGAAACTCAGTTAAGAAACGCGTATATTACAAAGATTACTCTAATTTACGATTTGACGTCGTTCGCTCACCACAACAGACCATCAGATGGAACCGCTTAACCAGTAGCATCTTAGGACAAGAAAGACATTTATGTAACATTAAATCCTATATCCTACATCCTTCGTCATCGAACGTTTATAACCCTACAGTTTTTAAACAGATCCATCACTTACCCGAAAAATGCTTGTTGACAGATAAACATCCGCTTGGACAACACGACCCACGACATAATCGAGATTCTAAGAAAGACAAGCGACGCGAAAAGAACTGGTCACGTAGACAGAAAAAACGTAACAAGAGAAAGAAACCTTTGCCTCCGCTATCACCAGGCACCCTCGTATTTTTTATCGCGACACCTACAGTATTAACCTATTCGACTGCAAAATCAGACGTCGTTTCGACGTTAGCAAATTACCTCACTACCAATACGGATATTACGACGCCCTTAGAATTAGACAACGGTATCTTCAAAACAACAAACGATTATTATGGAAGACGTTACATCCAAAGTAAACGCTAGTGCGCGATTCGTCCGTCATTAATAAAAAGTACGAGAAATTCTCAATGCTCCGGACGTTTTCTTCCGAAGAACTCCCCCTCCAGACAATATCTCACATACAACTATTAGTGACACATATTAAGTCTCGGTTGCGCCTCGCTCGAGACCGTTATCTACGCCTACTCCAGCGCGAGATTAATTATTCCCCTTAAAAACAATTACGGACCTTTTTAATAGTATATCATTCAATACCTGACAGTATTTGCATATAGTATCGGCGAATAAAAGAAAAATACGGATGATTTGATTAGTCAGAATTCTTTATTTATATTATTTTGTTCGCTTTCTTGTTCATTGAGATTTCACAACCTTTATTACTTTGGTCCTCAGGGATCGCTCGATCAACCAAGGTGACATCGTCTCGATAGCGGCGGTTTGGTCCATAGTTTTTGTAAATTACTTTAGGCTCTAGATTAGTGTCCTTGTAATTTGACTGTGACCTAATTCACGTTGAAATAAAAAAATAAAAATAAAATGTACAGTATATAATGTATGTAAAACAGTATGTATCATAAAGCATAATACTTTTTTTGTGAATTCCATTAATTATTAATATTAGTAGCAAATTGAGTTATTAATGTTTCAAGTCTTCATAATTTTCCTATATTTGCAATGTCAAATTTTGATATTCAAATTTTAAAAAATAGGGCTTGTTTTCAGACAATAAAAAATCTTTTACGCAAGACATTTTTCACAATTAGTAAATAAATTTTTTAATACAATTAATACAATTAAAAATCCTTGTTAAAAATTTAAGGTATATTTTATTTCAACTTTTTTTGTAAAATTTACTGTATATAGTAGTAAATATATATTACATATAATTCTAAAAATGCTTGAAAAAAAAAAAAATTGACAAAAAGAAAATAACTACATTTAAGAGCAGAATTACATAATTCCTAGTCAAGCTACGTAATCCTTACCTGGTTAATTTTCCCCGGTAACACTGACAAAAAAATATAATTTAAAAAAGAAATATTTGACAAAAATATATATGATTTAAAAAAAAAAAATTAAGAAATATTTGACCATATTTATCGTGGTGTAATCCCTACTGTCATAGTCCTTCAGGATAACTGATATCCTAAACTTGCAAAATAAAAATACACACGGACACACCTTTCCTATAGATTCTTGAATTCACAATATAATGATCTAGCTATAATAGATAAATAAGACAAAATTAAATTTGACAAATAAATACATTCGACAAAAAAGTATTTAATAAAAAAAAAAATACTTGCCAATTGCAGATTTATAAATAAAAAAATTTGCTCTTACATCATTTTCAAAAATACTGAATTAATATTGTATCATCTTTATTTATATAATTACAACTATTTTTCGAATTAGAAAATACTCAAATTTTATACAAATGACAAGATTGATATATCTTTGTTTAATTACATTTAGAAATCTGAAACAAAAATTTTGCCTATTTTTACTCTTCAAACTTAGTGGGATCTAAACTGACTTCTGAAACGGCTGCGGTTCCACTAATTAAAAACAAATAACAATCCTTGCTATCAGAATGTGGATCCATTACCTGCAAGTTTAGATTTATCAAAAGAAGTATATGAAAGTACAAAGTATTTTCCCTTAAGAACCTCTGTACAGCGATCTGGCAAAACATGGCTACCTGTTTCTCACCAATGTCAAAGCCATACAAACCACATTTAAAAGAATTATCAAGAATCTATGAAAGCCACCTTACGGAAAACTAAAGGGCCTACACATAAAGAAGAAAAGAAAACAGCAACATGAACAAGAATATACAGCATTTTTCCAAGGCTTACTTTAGAAATATCTCAATAGAAATTATCTTGCGGAAAGTCTTAGCACTTACACCAATAGCCGTACATCAACGATTTTGATCTTGAGAAAAACCAAGGGATTCCAGATTCATAACTTTTCAGGTGAAACGTTTGATCAAAATTTTAAATCACTCTTTTGCTAATATTTACGAGGATTCCAGTACTTTAGTCAATACTAAACGGTTAGAAGCAAGACCTAATAATGTTTATCTAATACCTTTTATCAAAATTTCGACAAAAGAACAAATTTAGATACAGACGACAAACCATGTGGCTCTTTCAATCGATATCTTTACTGTTTCATATTCCCATGGTGTAGCAACTAGTACGTTTCTCTCTCCTACATGTGTTAACCATTCTGACTAAAATTAAAAATCTAAAATTGCATAGAAGGCAAATATATACAGTATTAAAGATAAGTTACCTACAAAAGATTAATTTTATTATATAAATAAAAATATTTATTCATATATCCATAATAAATTATTGAAGTTTAAATCAAACTAGCAAAATTTGCAGCAATATGTTAAAGTTGAAGTAACTTGGATTCTAAAAAAGTCTGATAAAAAATTATAATCGCTTCATATTCTGCATCTTGAAACTAAACAAAGTAGAAAAATATAGTAACGTTGAAGCAAATACAGTACAATCTGACCTCAATATTTACGAACCTAGAATATAACGAACTTTAATTTACTAAACTTATTAAATATAAGTCTGGATATACTAAATATAAATCAAAATCCGGTATAAAATAACCAAAACTTTTATTGATTTACCGTTAATTTTAACATAATCACGTGATTTTCGAAGTTTTGCCGGAATTAGAACCACTAATACTATATCATAGGATTTGACTCACTTGACGGAATGTCGCTCATTTTGGCCAAAATTAACGTTAATTTTGGCCAAAATGATCGACATTCCGAGCCATATGTAATAATATGCGCAATTAACTACTTGAATGTAGAATTACTGTTCGATACTATAAAAATTTCTTTTACTAAACTCTCTATACAAAACTTCTACTCTTAATTCTTAAACAATGAGCTCAAGTTTGACTGTAAATTTGTTTACTATAGAGTTTAGCATTTCAAAATGCTTCAGTATTTATCTTTTTTAAAGATAGAATTTAAATTTTTTTGACGGGCATTTAAAAGTAGATCTCTTAAAAAGTCTAATATAAATTCGAGGCAAAATTTACGTGATTTTATTAAATTTCTTCCTTTAATTTAGCTCTTTATTTGCTAAATATTAACTATCAAAAGTCTGAAATGTTCAAAGAAAAATTATTTAATTTATTTAAAAATATTTGCCGATATTTTTATAATTTTAAATAATTTAAAATAATAACTCCTTTGCTAAGTTGCTTTATATAAGGTGACAGATCCCTCTTTCGTGTTTCCTTTATAAAATTTTTTCATTATCAATCACCAATTCACCATACTGGCGACCTTTTTTAAAATATTTTATACTAGTAGGCACTTGTCAGACGCTCTGCCATATATTTTAAGATTTCTGATAAATTCTTCTCTAAGTCTAGCGTGAATGTATAAGTTTACGTTATTGGTTATATCGTTAATAATACGCGATAAATATTTTTTATCGGCTTTTACAAAAAAGCGTCATAATATATTCATATATACTATAAATACAATTTTATTATTCCCATTAAAAGAAAATAAATTTATCTGGTATATACTATGACTAGATTTTAATTTTGGTCAAAAAGATTTTCATCTCTTGATTAATAAAATAACTTTTTTTTGATAGATTGAGAGATTACCAAAAATTTTCGATATTGCGAATCACTTGGATCATGTGATATAATGAATCGACCAATCAAATCAAAACAAATTTCACAAATCATGAGGCGCTGTTAATATAATTCGACAAAACTCTAAATAAAACTTTAATAATATAATTAGTAAATTGTATGATCATTTAAAATAATTTCTATTTGATAAAGTTATTGCATATTGGACAATTATTTAGTTAGCAAGAATTTTTTTTTTTTATACACTGTACTTAGTACTAATGTTAATTATGGCGTGAGAAAAAAAAATTGGTTAATTATTATAAATCAACATTAACGAGCATTCATCAAATCTAAGCCTCAAAAAAAAAAACAATTACTTTTTTTGTATTTATTGAGGATATTGGAGCAAAATTTTCAAGTCACGTGACCCTCGGCAAAATGGCAAAAGAACTTGGTAATATCCACAAAGTCATCTTCCAAGAAATTTACAGACATATTTGGAATACAGACACAAACACAACGACATATTACATTAATTTCAAGGAGTATTGGCATGTTTTGGAAATTTCGGAGGCTTTGGAATATGAAGATCTCTTCCACATTTTTATTATATATTCGATAACTACTGTATTACCAGAATCTTACCGGAATTTCAAAAATTTGCCAATTTACCATGGTACTACGGAAAAGTCTATTTTAAAAATTGGAAGTATTTTACCGAAGGAATATGCATAGTGAAGCTGCATATGATCAACTGGCGGAAGTACCTTATAAGTAGTAATGGCGTAAATTGTTAAACGTTATAGCATGATAAAGCATGAAAGACAATGAAAAATAAAGTTGAAGCACAAATTACAGAGAAGGAAATGAAAAAGCTATTATTTAAGCCAAAATGGAATGAAAAAAAAATGCTCTTTAATTTTAATAAATTTCGTACGACTGAATTTGCGGTAGTGTTTGTGATTCATTCCAAAATTAGTGAATTTTAGAATATAACAAATTTGATAACTCTATAAAAAAATCTTACAAATTCTTAAAAAAGATTTTTTTTATGCGCAGTCAATTGTAAAAAATTTCAAAACGATTATTCGTATATTATTCATTTACTAAAATTTCTAAAATTATGTAAATAATATTACTCATAATAACTCATTATTAAAATTCCAAATCATGTAAGGATTAATCTCTTTTGAACAAAGTAGTTTAGCCCGATATTAAAATATAGGACTTCGTTCTAATTTTTTTTTTTTTTTTTTTAAAAAAAAAAAAAGATATTTGTACGTTCTGTAGTATTATTGGTTAAAAGCCTTTAAAAATGTTACGCTGGAAATACATATTGGTGAGTTGTATTAGTCTTATTCAATAAAGATCTTTATTCAAGCTTTATTTGCACAGTAAAATAATGGTTCAAAAGTTCTTTTAAAAAATAATTAATAATATATATAAATTTTATTTTAGCCGTAAAATAAATAATGATGTTATGTTTATTTGTAAAATCGAATACATGAATGTTTGTAAAAATTCTAATATTTCAATTTCCCGAATTTTTCGAATTTTTCCAACGAATCTGAAAATTTTTATTTACTATCTCCGCCGAATTGTTTACAACAAATAGAGACACGTATCAGTTGTGTCATCTCGTTATTTGCCCCCTGCAGCTGATTGTAACACGAGAATTTTCGCGTCACCCACATTCGAAAAATTGACTAATAAAAAATAAATTAAATTAAAATAAATGTTTAGTTAAATAAAAAAGGAAGGAAATATACGTATAAAAAATAAATTAATTTAATCTAACCTTTATAAATGTAATTTTTTTTCAATTTTATTTAAAATCTGATACGCAGTAAACTCTTATAATGTAATACAACTGCTGCTACAACATTCCAACTTTTATGATCAAGATGTTAATGTAATAATGAGTAATATTATGCGCAGTATCGCAGCTGGTCGCTTGATAACTATGTGAAACCAATTTTAATAAAGTTAGTGTAACTATTTACAATGACAATATCGCTACAATGATTTATTTCTAAATAAAGAAATTAAAAAATACTTAAATACTTTCATTTCGTTAGCTTCCATCTCACAGAACAAAAAAAAATTCTTCACTAGACTTTCTCCAAAATAATATTGCTTCATATAACAATATGACGTCATATAATAATATCTTAAAAGATGATGAAGATTTTATAAAGAATTTCTTAAAAAACTTTTGTCGTCCAAATAATATTTCAAAAGAAGATGATGATTTCTTAAAAAATTTCTTAAAAAATTTTTATCGTCAAATAGTAAAATTAGAAAATTATGATAAACTAGAAAATATTAAAAATATTTTAACGAAATGGATAAAAGAATTTTTTAATATTAATAATAGAGATTTTGTAACAATATTAAATTTAATGGAAGATCATGAAGAAAATGAAAATTGGTTTTCGGGATTATTAGGTTATTTTTATGAACAAGGTATGGGAAAAACCATTGATAAAAATAAAGCATTAAATTTATATTTATTATCGCTTAATAATAATAATAGTAATAATAATAATAATAATTTTAATTATAATAATAATTATGACGATGATGAAAACGAAAACATAGAACTAACTTCAAAATATCAATTAATAAATATCATTATTTCGAAATACTTATTATCGTTTTTTTATTATAGAGATAATATTTTAGACAAAAGTAATTTTATTGTAAAAGAATTTAAATATTTTGAAAACGTTAACGTAATGTCACATGACCAGTTCGAAAATTTTAATGGTTTATTGATAAATATTTGTAAAGATGAAATAGATGTTATAGAAAAATATTTTGAATCAAAAGAAAAGTATTTAAACGAAAATCAATTAGATTATAATAAAAAGAAAGAATCAATAGAATTAAATAATTTAGCTTTCTGTCATCAATATGGATTAGGAAAAGATAAAGATGAATTTAAAGCATTTGAATTTTATTTGAAATCCGCAGAAAGAGGAAATTCTTGCGCGCAAAATAATTTAGGTTATTGTTATCAAAATGGAATTGGAATAAATAAGGATGAGAAAAAAGCATTTGAATGGTATTTAAAAGCCTCCAACGAAGATATACATGCACAATATAATTTAGGTCTTTGTTATCAAAACGGTATAGGAATAAATAAAGATGATAAGAAATCTTTTGAATGTTATCTTAAATCTGCTGAAAAAGGGTACTCAAATATACAAAATATGTTAGGTAATTGTTATAAAAATGGAATCGGAACGAAAAAAGATTTAGAAAAAGCTATTTATTGGTATAAAGAAGCAATAAATAATGGAAATAAATTCGCAATATGTAACTTAGGTGTTTGTTATCAAAATGGAAAAGGTGTAGAACAAGATAACGAAATGGCTTTTGAATTGTTTCAAAAATCAGCTGAACAAGAGTGTATAAATGCACAATATCAACTCGGATGTTGTTATAATAATGGAATTGGAGTCGAAGCAAATATGACAAAAGCCTTTGAATTATATTCAATTGCTGCTGAAAAGGGACATGGTTTTGCACAACACACTCTTGGATCGTTATATATTAATGGTAATGGTACAGAAAAAAATATAGAAAAGGCTATTTATTGGTATATTAAATCAGCAGAAAGTGGATGTAAATTAGCACAATATAAATTAGGTAATTATTATAAAATTGGTGAATATGTAGAAAAAGATGAAAGAAATGCTTTTGAATATTATAAGAAATCAGCCGATCAAAATTATTTTTATGCACAATTTGAACTTGCAAATTGTTATGAAAAAGGAATTGGAATTGACATTGATTTATTAAAGGCTTTTGAATTGTACGAAATTGCTGCTAAAAAAGGATATCGTATAGCACAGAAAATTCTTGCAACTTTATATGAAAATGGGGAAGGTACAGAAAAAGATTTAGATAAATCATATTACTGGTTTAATAAAGCAGAAGAAAAAGATAATGTAGTGGCACAATATAACTTAGGTAATTGTTATAAAAATGGAAGGGGTATTATAAAAGATGAAGTTAGGGCATTTAAATATTATAAAAAATCGGCTAAGAAAGGATATTTAGAATCTCAATTTGAGTTAGGATTTTGTTATGAAAAAGGAATTGGAACTGAAGTTAATGAAAAAAGTGCAATTGAATCATATAAAATTGCAGCAGAAAATGGGCATATAATTGCTCAAAGTAATCTTGGAATTTTATATGAAAATTTCGAAAAAAATTTCGAAAAAGCTATTTATTGGTATAATAAAGCAGCAAAAAATGGATCTGAAGTAGCACTATATAATTTAGGCAATTGTTACAAATGTGGTATAGGTGTAACTATGGATGAAAGAAAAGCCTTTAAATATTATTATAAATCAGCTAAAAATGAATTTAGAGATGCAATATACCAACTTGGATATTGTTATGAAAAAGGAATTGGAATTCGTATTAATATATTAAAATCATTTGAGTTATATAAAAAAGCAGCTGAAAAAGGATGTAAATTTGCACAAAGTAACCTCGGAATTTCTTATGAAAATGGTAAAGGAACAGAAAAAAATTATGAACAAGCCGTTTATTGGTACAACAAAGCTGCAGAAAATGGGTGTGAAATAGCACAATATAATTTGGGTAATTGTTATAAAAATGGTAAGGGCGTAGAAAAAGATGAGAAAAAAGCTTTTGAGTATTATAACGAATCAGCTAATCAAGAGTATTTATCTGCCAAATTTGAACTTGGATATTGTTATTATAAAGGAATTGGAACAGAAATTGACAAAACAAAAGCATTTGAGCTATATAAAGACGCAGCTGAAAACAAGTGTGTTATTGCACAAAGTTATCTTGGAATTTTGTATGAAAATGGGGAAGGCACAGAAGTAAATTTGAAAAAGGCTATTTATTGGTACAGTAGAGCAGCAGAAAATGGATGTAAAATAGCACAATATAATTTGGGTAATTGTTATAAAGTTGGCAAAGGTATAAAAAAAGATGATGTTAAAGCTTTTATGCATTTTAGAACGTCTGCCAATCAAGGTCATGTTGATGCTTTATTTGAATTTGGTCGTTGCTATAATAATGGAATCGGAACTTATATTGATAAAGCAAAAGCATTTGAATTATATAAAACAGCGGCCAAAAAAGGATCTCGTTTTGCACAAAATGAACTTGGAACTTTGTATAAGGATGGTAAAGGAATAGAAAAAGATTTAAAAGAGGCAATTTTCTGGTATAAAAAAGCATCAAAAAATGGTTGTAAAGTCGCACAATATAATTTAGGTAATTGTTATAATTATGGGGTCGGTGTTAAAAAAAGTGAAATTAAGGCATTTGAATATTATAAAAAATCATCTGACCAAGATTATTTTGATGCACAAGTAAAACTTAAATGTTTTTATGATTATGGGCCTAAACGCGATAAAACAAAATCGGTTGAATTAAATAAAATCTTAGCTGGAAAAGGGAATGGTTTTGTTCAATGCATTGCTCAATACGATCTTGGGGTTGCATATCAATATGGTGATGGTATCATAAAAGATGAGAAAAAAGCTTTTGAATATTATGAGAAATCAGCTAATCAAGGATATCTGTATGCTCAATATCAACTTGCATGTTGTTATAATGAAGGAATTGGGATTGAAGTTGATAAAACAAAGGCATTTGAATTATATAGGATTGTTGCTAAAAAGGGATATAGTATTGCACAAAGTAAACTTGGAATTTTGTATGAAAATGGTGAAGGTACAGAAAAAAATTTGGATAAGGCTTTATTCTGGTATAAAAAAGGAGGAGCATATTATAATTTAGGTAATTGCTATAAAAACGGTAAAGGTGTGAAAAAAGATAAACATAAAGCCTTTCAATATTATATGTTGTCATATCATCATAGTTTAAATAATGTCGCAGATGCTGAATTTGAGCTTGGATGTTGCTACTTTAATGGAATTGGAACTAATATTGATGAAGTAAGAGCATTTGAATTATATGAAAGTGCGGCTAATAGAGAACATCATATTGCGCAATATGAACTTGGAAATTTATATATTCATGGAATAGGGACAGAAAAAGATTTAGAGAAGGCTATCTACTGGTATAATAAAGCAGCAGAAAATGGATATGAATTAGCGTCATATAAATTGGGCAATATTTGTAAATTCGGGATCGAAGTTGAAAAAAATGAAATCATGGCATTTAATTATTATAAAAAGTCAGCCGATAAAGGATATTTGGATGGCCAGTTTGAGCTTGGATGTTGTTATTCTAAAGGAATTGGGACTGATGTTAATAAGGAAAAGGCATACGAATTATTTAAAATGGCAGCTAAAAGAGGACATCGTATTGCACAAAATGAACTTGGAAATCTATATATTCATGGTATAGGTACAGACAAAAGTTTAGTAAAAGCTATTTACTGGTATGGTAAATCAGCAGAAAAAAATTATGAAATAGCACAACATAATTTAGGGCATTGTTACCAATATGGTATAGGTGTTAAAGAGGATGAGACCAAAGCTTTTAAATTATACAAGACATCTGCTGAAAAAGGATATGTAGATGCACAAAATGATCTTGGAAAATTATATATTATGGCGAAAGAAGTTAAGAAAGACTTTAAGAAAGCCTTTTACTGGTTCCAAAAAGCTGCTATTAATGAAAATGAAATTGCATATGATAATTTAGGTACATGCTATGAATTAGGAATAGGTACTGATAAAGATAAATCTAAGGCATTTGAGTTTTATGAAAAATCCGCTGAAAAAGGGTATGTAAATGCAAAATTCCATCTTGGATATTGCTATGTAAATGGAATTGGAATTAAGCCAAATAAGAAAAAAGGAATTGAATTATATAATGAAGCAACCGAGGAAGGAATTAGTGATACAATGTTCAATAATAGATCGTTTTATGAAAGAAAAGAAGAGATAATAAAGAACTTAAATGAGGTCAAATACTGGTATCAAAAGTCAGTAGAAAATGATGGTGGTATAGCATTATATAGATTAGGGAAATTTTATGAATTAGGAAAATCTGTCAAAAAAAATGAAATTAGAGCGTTCAACTATTATAAACAAGCAGTTGAAAGAGGATGTATAGATGGAAAATATAAACTGGGATATTATTTTTTTCACGGAATCATAGTTGATATCGATGAAGAAAAGGCCTATAATCTATATAAAGAAGCAGCCGTAGGGGGAAACGTTGATGCACAAAGATGTATTACATTGTTTTATAAACAGATTGAGGAATAGAAATAATAATAATTTTAATCATTTTTATAAAAAAAAATTTAGATGATAGATGTTTTTAGAATTATAGTAGATTTTGATTTATTTTTTATTTTCGTTATTTTATTGTATTCTATTTAAAAAATAACTAATATATAATTTATATATAATCTCGTTTTTTATAATTAATAAAAGTTTCTTTAATACGATATATTTTTAGGAATAATTTGATTCACGAAATAAATTGAAACAAATTCATTTATTCCTTATTGAACTAACTTTTTCGTATAAGAATTAAATTTTTCAGATTAGATTGACCCTTACTGTACATATGTACCATCTTGTGACACCTTGTTATTATGCTTGTAATTTTTATACCGAAATGGATATTCAGACATTTACATTTTTAACCTGCTAAATTTATATTTTTGTTTTTGTTAAAAAAAATATTATACAATCACGTATTAGATCCGGTTAATGTTGATTCTTTTTATAAAAAAAAGTTTTTATCAAATTAGAAATAATGACAATATTTCTCATGAGTCTAATAAATGCAATTTGATCCAAGTTCAATATGATTTAACTTGATAATTCATAAATCACATTTTCACACGCACAAAAAAAAGAAAAAAAAAAAAAAAAAAAAAAAAATTCTACAAGCAACCTGGTAAAAAGAGCTATAAGAGTTCGAACAAACTTCTTTGAAGTGCAAGGAGCGGATATTTCACATTACGATGTAACGATAACACCTATGGTCCCACAGCGATTAAATAGGAAGATATTTGATCGTTTTGTGGAACAAAATCGAGATGGAGCTCTTGGGGTGCAAGACCGGTATTTGATGGTATGTATTCAATAACGAAAAAAAAAATATTTTCGTTTACTAATATTAAATATCGAATAAAATAAACCGAAAGGTTACTATGTAATTTTATATAAATGTAACTTCAATAAGATATCAAAATTGTATTACATAATCTTTTCCTTAGAACAATCAATGCAGCATGATTCTAAATATATGTTTGTACTTTAAAAGATACTAACTAATTGAAAATGTTGGTAGGAAGAGCGAATATGGTTGCACATAAGCAATTGCGATTTGAAGTTGATAGATTTGACGTAAAATATCATTTTTTATTTCTTTTTGAAATTAAGAAAAAATTTATTAAGTTCAATTATCATATTAGGTGGAATTAGAGGAAGAAGATAAGTCCGTGTGTAGTACACGACCGCCTCGAAGATTCGGAATTAAAATAACTAAAGATATGGAAGTAATGGAACTATCCCAATTTTTAAATACAAGAGACGATATACAAATAACTGCCTAATGGGTAATTTATTTTTTACTTCATTATCTTTCCTTAATGATCAAATCTAATCTCACAATGGATTATAATCTTATTTATGTAGCAAGCAACAACGGCAATGGACATTATTATCAGTATCAAGATTTCTGCAACATAACAACTATCCCAAGAATCACCAAAAAATTTTCGGTAACGTGACTTGTACTACTAATCCAAAAATCGATGAAAAGTAATGTTCTTCACAATTCTTACTTCTCACCCCAACTGTTTTGTATTTGCGTGTTTTTTCCAGTAATTTCACCTTGAAATATATATTATTCTCTTTTATTATAGTTTATTCTATTCTATTTTCTTAATCTTATTATATTTTATTTTGTTGTGAAAATAAAACCGCGTTTTTTTTATTAAATACAAAATTTATTTACAATCTTGGGAGTATAAAGGTGAAACTATCAAGTTTTGAATAATAATATGACGTTTCCATTTAATACATTATAAAAATTATCTTATTGTTACTATTATTAAATTATATAAATAACACGAAGATTTATTGTTAAATTTCTAAAATAATAAATAATTTATTCACTTATATTAATAAAAAAACCCAACAATAAATTTTATAAAGTGAAAAGGATTAGAATGTTATAATCATATCTTGTCGCATCACAGAAAAATTTATAATGTTCTTATCGAACTCAACAATAGATAAAAATGATAAATGCGTGAAAAGGTAAGCCGTCCATAAGATGGATGTCGGTTTCTTCAGAAGAAGAAGGAATTGATTTCACAAATATCACATTAGCAAATAAATAGCAACGAATTTAAGTATTCACGGAAGGTGTTACATTTTTCCATGAGAATGATAAGATTCCAAAAGATAAGCATTAGTAGTATTGCTAACATCTAAATATTTAAGATCGATTCTAAAAAAATTAAAATATGAAGTATTAGAATACTGAAGTTTAATAAAGATTAAATTAAATCATAATCAATACCTTCTTTCGTTGTTGAGAGCCAGTTAATTGAGAAATACCGGGACGAGATGCATGTTATATACTGCGGAATCATCAGTTTCCCTTCAAAGTTTACTTTGTTGATTTTCGTATAAGCATAAATCTTTGCACCATATAAGGCCAAAATATGTTTTGCAATAGTATCAATGTTTTCCAAAGTAAAATACACGTCATCGATTCCAAGATTTCTATTTAATCAAGTCATGTAAGAAATTAGGTAATGTTTAACGTGAAACAGTAAGATGAGTTAGCAACATAACTTACTAGAGGTCTGCAAACGGGACCGGAACCTGGAAACCTGGACCCGGATTCGGGTTTAGGCCAACAAACTTTCTTTCAAAATTCACCTGGGCCGTTTCGTTAAACCTGGATTTTTGTAATGTTGGCCAAAATTAAGTTGGCTGATTTTTTATGTCCGGGCCAGGCCGGGTTGTAAAATAGAGATCAATGCAGACCTCTATGACTTACCCATAGACCAAGAAACTTCATGCTGACAAGACCCTTGGGTATAAAACCTTATTCTTCCAAGTATTCACAAACTTTAAGCATTTGTCCACCTTTTCTTCAAAGATATTATCGCTATAACTACTTGAATCTCTTCAATACTATTTGTGAGTATAAATATTTTTCAATTTCGGCCGCATTTCAGCTCCAAAATATAGCTACTTGTAGATATATCAATAAAATTTTTTTAAACCTCAGATAATTTTGGCCAGATCTGCAGCAACTTTTAGTAGACTTCAGAAAATTTGCAATGATTTCGAATCGGACTTTAAAGTTTTGGCCATATATTAAATATAGGTTGTCCAAAATTCCAGAGCCCTGCCGAAATTATGTAAGTTGGTCGAAATTCCTCAAAAGTTCTTTCATAGGTTCTTCAGACCCAGATTAACCTATTTAAAGCCTAATTTCAGCCAGATCTATGAAATCAGATGATTTTGCTTTGAAAAGTTTGTCATGTGGGCGAAATAGCCGAAATATTTCAGCAACATGTATACCCAGTACTTCTTGAACCATTTCCTTTTTTTTTTTAGAGAAAGCTGATGGAGATAAGAAAAAACTGGGGCTAATTTTGGGATTCTATGTGTCCAGATCGTTTAAAAAGAATACTGGAATTTATGTTTGTCTAAAAAAATAAAAAGTGAGGGTACATATACAGTGTGTATCAAAAATAATTGAATTTGAAAATTTTCTCATTAAATCGTCAATAATGCATGGATTTTGACATAAAATAATTTTTTTAA
>QZLH01000123.1:25996-42448 GCA_003833135.1 Oehlia diaphana | reverse complement strand
ACGCGTAATGATCGACAATATGCATTTGACTTAAATTGATTGGATTATTGTAGATCAATTTTCACGTGACAAAGTCACGTGATTTTAGAGTTCAATTATTTTTGATACACACTGTATATATTTGTGAAAATCAAAAGTCACAACTCGTGACTCGCGAGTAAAAGATGACTAATATTGATCATCGCTCATTTGATTCTACTTTTAGTCACAAATTGATGAAATTGATGATGTGTGGAGCTTGTACATATGTGCGCGCCTATCAATTGTTGTATTTTAGGAATGAATGTAAGATGATGGAAGTATATACAAATCAACGATGGAAGCAGACATAGGATGTGGGTTACAAATGAAAAGCCAGCAAGAATTATTCGTAAAAAGGGAGAATTTTATTACAAGACGCTCGAAAGAAGAAAAAAAGGTCCGTTTCAAGTCGGCAACTGTCTCGTCCCCGCAAAAGTCGAAGCACGTTTCAGAAGAATTATATTTTGACGCGTTGAACCAGAATGTAATTACGAATTCAACGGTAGAGCCAGTAGCTACAACAATAATACAACCATCATCCTAGGAAATAGTCAGGAGAAATTCGAAGAAATCAGTATTCTCAACGAAGATTTTAACAAAAGACTGCCGTTTTAGTGTCAAAGAAATCGCAAGACGAGAGTATAGATTTATATGATTTGACGGAAGAAGCTAATAAGAAGAAATGGAAGAGAAAGAAAGCAATGATGTGTGCGGATGTAGAAATAGATTTAGATTTAGATTAGAGATTACATAAACGCGAATAAGGACGGACAAGTTTTTCTGGATTGACGAATTATAGGTTTATAACATCCATATAGAGTATAATACGGTATTAATAGAAAAAGCTGTATCGAACTGATAACACAGCTCATTCTGGGTACTAACCATTTCTTATTCCTGTATCGATTTTTATTTTTTAGTTTATTTAGGCTTTCTTTTATGTATATTTCAATTCAAATCACTATGTTTTAGCGTTAGGTTTTTTTTAGTAGATAGATACATTATTTAACGGATGTTCCAGAAACGTCTACACTGTAATAAATTACAAAGCGTAAATATTACAGTATTAATAATGTTATAATTAAAAAAAAAAATTAAGCTTATAAAGTAGATTATATTATTAATTAATGCATGATCAAAAACGTCAGAACGATAACACTTTATTGGATGTGGCGCTATATCGGTCATAGGGCCCTTCATTGATTGGTGAAAATGAGCACTACGAGGCCCATTTTCATCCAATCATTCGATCCTGTGACAGATATAGCTACTCCCCCATGTATATACAATATATATAATTGTCTGCGATTTTTATTGTCCTAATCAGGACTTTTGGTTAGTTCAAATGGGGAATCACTTGAATTTCAAAATTTTTAAGTAGAATCACTCTATATTTATTATTTATTAGGTTGGTCATAATAATTACGTAAATTCCCCCTTTTAACATATATATGAGAATCATCGCTATGAATGAAGATCATCTCAAATAATTTACGAACAAACATAAATTTTTTGATTATTATTGGTTAATCAAATATCCAACTAGATTTTTACACGTTATAAAATTAATGTTTCCTTTATATAATTTATTAATTACAAATTACAAATAAAAATTACAATTTTTTATATTATCAATATTATTTTTTTTTTTGCATCAAATTTTACTATATTATGAGAAAACATTTACTAAAAGTTCAGGACAGGTTCGTAATTAATCTGATTTAAGATTAAATTCATTTATCACATGGTTCTCAATAATTCATACTTTTTGATATTCTTTCGTATTTAAAAAAGATTGATAAAAAGTCTATTAATATTAAATTTTCATTATTAGTCAAATAGTATTATTAAAAAAAAGATGGTCAGAACACTGAACTGTGATATAAATCTCGATCACTGTGAGTGATTTTCGATCATCGATGGACTAAATGTCAAATATATTTGCAATCATGTAGGTTATTATTACTTTAACTTTAATAACAAAACATCAGTATGAACATCTAATTTAATATACCATATAACATATGCGTCATTTCGAGGGTATTAAAATCAAACAAACAGTGCTTACTTTCTTTCGAAACAATTCAAACGGTTAAATTGTCATTTAACTTGTGATTAAACTGGTTTTATTTTTTTTGGTAACAATACTTTTATATTTTTAATAATTAAGAAAATGAAAAAAGTGAAAAAAATAAAAGTGTTATCAATAATTAATAAGTAAATAAAAAATGAAAAAAAAAAAAATAAAAAAAAAAATTTTTTTAAGAAAATATTTCTCAACCAAAGAAAAGTTATTTAATAAATTTCCTGGCTTATAAGAAAACGGAAAAAAATATTAAAAAAAGTAACAATTAAAAGTAAAAACCAGGGCGCGGCGATGCAATCTGCCGCGGTAATTGCACCATTCAAAAATAAATATGATTTATGACATTTTTAGCAAAAAAAAGTATCCAAATTGTTATTACGCATGACACATGACCCACATGACTCAACAAACAATCAAATTATTCTAACTATAAATAGATCATGCGGCAGGCGTCAGAGCTGCGTTTCACATGTTACACAATTCAAATCATCTGATTACGATTACGAGTGTAATTTTAATTATATATTAAGGAAGGCCGACAATAAATAATTTTTTCAAAATTTATTAGCAATTTCGTGCTATTTTAAAAGGGTAGCTAATATCTATTTTTCGAAGAGAGATTACACAAATCCATGAATATCCGTTATGCTCACCTAAGTCATTCTATTAACTAAATTTGTCCTCATTTTGATTCAGTAATAGTAATATAAATATTTATTTATAATTTAAATAATACAATTAAATTATAATTGAAATAAAAAAAGGCAACCTGTTTCTACAATTGTTTAAATACTAGTTGAGGTAATGATCATCACGTAATTGCGTAATATTAGTACTATACTATCATTTCCGCAGAATATTCGGAGATTCTTTACCCTTACAAACTTCCTTTTAAAGTAAAGACGCAGTACCACCACTAATTAGTACCATAAATATTTAAATAAAGAGTTTTGTCGTAACTCGTAAAAAGATTCTTTTTTTTTAAAAAAAAAAAGAAAAGAAAATATTTTAAACCAAACACAAATATACTTGACAGTTATGATGATGGAAAATAATATTAATATTATTATTAAAGATGATGAATATTTTTTAATAAATATTTTAAAAGATTTTTATCGTAAAATTATTGAAACAAAAAATTTTAATAATTTTGAAATTATTTCGATCGGATGGATAAAAAATGAAATTTTAAATAATAAAAAAAATTCTATAAAAATTCTTAAATTAATGCAAAATCATAAAGAGTGTAATAATTGGTTCACAAGTTTAATGGGATTTTTTTATCAATTTGGTATAGGTTGTAATATTGATAAGAAAAAAGCTATGGAATTATATTTTTTGGCTCTTAATAATGAAACTAAAAAAGATTTTTTAAATGAAAATTTTGATAAATTACATTTAATTGAAAATAATGATACATTAAAAAATGAAAATATAATTATTGGAAAATATTTATTATCATTATTTTATTATAAAGATATTATCTTGGATGTAGAAGGTTTTAAATATAATCAAAATAAAAAGAATATAAAAATTGATGATCAAAATGAAATTATAAATTTATTAAAATTGGCTAAAAATGGTGATATTAAAGCACAATATAATTTAGCAATCTGTTATCAAAATGGAAATGGTATAGAAACTAATCATGAAAAAGCTTTTAAATGGCTTTTAAACTCTGCAGAAAATGGAAATTTGGAAGCACAATATAATTTAGCCATTTTTTATATGGATGGAATAGGAGTACAAAAAGATGAAAAGGAAGCATTTAAATGGTTTTTAAAATCTGAACAAAGTAGTTACTATCCAGACAATGAAAATGAAAAAGAAAATTTTGAAAAGTACTTAAAATTAGCAATATCAAATGATTCAGTGGCGCAAAATAATTTAGGAAACTGTTATCTATCTGGTAAAGGAATAGGTAAAAATGAGACAAAAGCATTTGGATGGTACTTAAAATCTGCAAATGCGGGTTTTGCGGGATATGCTGAAGGTCAATTTAATTTAGGATACTGTTATGAAAATGCCATAGGAACAGAAAAAAATGTGATAAAAGCATTTGAATTGTACCTTAGATCGGCAATTGCAGGAAATGCCAAAGCACAAAATAGGTTGGGAGAATGTTATGCTGATGGAATAGGGACGAAAAAGAATAAAATGAAAGCATTTAATTGGTTTTCACAATCAGCTGAGAATGATGACGCAGATGGGCAATTCAATTTAGGATGTTGTTATCAATATGGTAATGGTGTAGATAAAAACGAAACAAAGGCATTTGAATGGTATTCAAAATCAGCTGAAAAAGGAAATACAGCAGCGCAAAATAATCTAGGTCATTGTTATCAATATGGTAAAGGTGTACTTATAAATGAAAAAAAGGCATTTAAATTGTATATGAAATCTGCTTCAAATGGAAATGCTGAAGCACAAAATAATTTAGGATATTGTTTTAAATATGGAAAGGGAGTTACTAAAAATATAAAAAAATCATTTAAATGGTATTCAATATCTGCCAAAAATGGGAATAAAGATGCACAAAATCATATAGAAACATACAACAATGATGATGTAATCAAAAAATTCAAAGATAATATTTTATCAGGTATTAATAAATTATATAATTAACAATATGTCATGCTTCGGATGTCGAGTTATGTCAATTATAGATTGTCACTTGACATATATTTATTCGTCAACTTCGTTCACGTGGAATGTAAAAATAAAAAACATATACTTATTCGTCATATTAGAAGTTTTTTAGTTTTTTTCAAGTAAATTTAGGAAACAAATTAAAATAGAATATGTAAATAGCTGATATATAATCGTTTTTTTGAATTAATATTTTAGGATTAGATATTTTTTAATATGATAGAAGTTTGGAAGTTTTAGCGCTAACTTAATTATATATGCCAAGAGATACGCGTCAGTGTCACATCTGGCGTACATAAGATACTCTACATATTTATAATAATATTTCAAGTTTAATATCAAGAATTACTAAGTTAAAAATATTCCACTTTTTGTTATCGCGGGCTTCTTTTTTTAACTGCAGCGAAAGAATACTTCACTACTCTACTTTTTTATATCGATCTTGATTTCCTTAGGAAGTAATAACATAGTCGAACCTTATATTTTTATATAATCTCCAATATTTTTGGATTCCACAATTTTGGCATTGTTATCTATTATATTATTATATTCTGATGGCTCGCTGTTACAAATTCAATTACAACATTAAATGATAACAACACCTTACTCCACTCAAACGAACGCATACTATCATCCCTCGCTTAGGATGCAACCTACTATACGTACATTATAGCCTTAGTTAGACATAATCAAAAAGTAAATTCCATAAAATTAGTAATCCTAATCTCCCTAATATTAATTTCATCACAATCTTACTAACCAGATTACTAAATTTCACCGATATGGATTTCCAGCAACATTGAGAGATATTGACACGTTCGAAGAGAATAATTCAGATTATGCAGTAAATGTATTCTATCCTGCGCCAGCCAAAATGACAAAGATCGGTTGATTGCAATGCTGAACACTTTCCACATTAAAATGGATGGAATCGAATCTTTTAGCTATCCACTCTGTCCGGAACGCCGGATAATTAACGCAAAGAACTTAGCGTCTTAGCCTTTACCAAAATGTCGATTTAATTGAGATTGAGCGAGGAAAATTTACAGATTGGTGGCGACATTAGAGACTAAAGACCGTTATTTCATTCATTAATGAATTGGGAATGCAACTTGGGATTTATGCCGCGTATTAGGGTTTGGTCAATCTTCTTGGCTTGAACCATACATTAAAGCAAATACAATATGGTGACAGTATGACGTCGCAACGCAAAAAATGCATTCGAAAAAGATTTATGGAAATTGGTGAATAATGCAAGCTATGGAGGATGTACGACATCGCACAAGAGTGGATTTAGTACGAGCAATAGGTGAAAACCACCGCCTACGAAAAATGTGGTCGGACTCGGTACCAGTTGGCCAAAAATGTTTCATGGTTGGGTGGTCGCAATCTTATTACAGTACATCGAAGTCTAACACATGTCACTCTCAACAAACCAATATATGTTGTAGCAACGATTTTAGATCTTAGCAGATATTATATGTATGATATCTGGTATATCTATACCAAGCGCTAATATGGAGATCGTGCAAAATTATGTTATTATACCGATACCGATTCATTTATCATAAAATTGAGACTGAAGACGTTTATGTTGGCATGATCGAAGATGCGGATCTCTGATTTCAGTGATTATTCCAAAGACCATACATTACTCAAAAAAATTCCGCCGGATCAATGGATGAATAAACCAGACGACACGCTCACGTGAGCTAAAAAATAAAGGTGATTGGAAAGTGGAAAAGGAATTCAGGCGTTAAGATATGCCGAAAATTGTTCTAAATCTTACGCATTAGAGACTGAAGAGGATTTCAAAAATGTGCAAAAGGCAAAGAGTCTCAAGAGTCTTTTGTCAAAAAAGAACTAACTATTGATATTTACGAGCGTTTTTAGAAGACGTAGATGAACCTTGAACTGCAAATTTCTTGTGATGTGAACGATTTGTGTCATACATAATCCAACAGACAAAATTTGCATCAACTCACTTGACTCCAAGAGATGGATATTAAATAACCGGGTTTCAACATGAGCAATTGGAGATTTTGAATTCTAGCATATCTAACCGCATTGGAGCAATATAGGAATAATATACCTAAGTCTGGTTCGGGTTTAAAAAATGAGTAATTTTTGGTAATTTGGTTAAGGTTCAACTAATATATATACCAAGTACCATATTACACAAAATAAACTTAGCGTGAGTATATTATGGTAAATAATATTCCAGCAGGTAACATTACATGGAAAAACCATTGAGGATGCATAACTCAAAATGATAAGAGAAATATTTCGCCTACGCTACAAAAAAGACGGCAAGTTATTTACTGAATATGCCGGTTACTATGTCAAAATTTGGATGATCCTGATGAATATATAAATCCGAAAATGACATCTAAGTAAAAAAGAGCTTTGAAAATTTATACAGTCTTTAAAATTAGGAAACAATTATTTATTGACTAAGGAGTAGGATAATTACAATTCTATTTAAAAGAGAATTTTAATAAACTCAAATGGAATAGTAATATAAATTAGCACTTCAACTTGCAAATACTGTAAAATGTTTGTATAATTAGGAAATTATTCACTGTGATTTGGTAACCTAATAATTATTATAATTATTGTACATGTACATTGATTTTTTTTAAATTTGATTATATTTTATAGCATGCACAAAATGTACTTGCAAATCAAATAGAATATTAATAAATATCTTATGTGTCATATGAGCCAGCAGATATCTTTAGTGTAGTACCCAAAACATTTAAATCTATTAAGTAATATAAATTAATATAAATACAATTAACTCTTGAAATGAGTATAAAAAATTTTACATTTGTTTTTAATTTTTTACATTAGAAATGGTTTTATATACTTATATCATTTTAATAATTTATATTTGATAATTAAAAAGTTATAAATAAAAAAGATTTATTTAAATTAATAACTAAGAAATTTGTAAAATATTTACTACTCTATCTTTAGTGTTTAAATAATTCTTAAAAAGAATATAATATTTAATATTTAGATAAAATATAAAAAAAAAGGAATTATTTAAATTACAAACTAAGTATCTTGTAAAATATTTTACTAGTACTCTAACCTTAGTGTCTAAATAAATCCAAAAAGAATAAATAATGAAAAATTTCTGTTGAATGCATGATTTCAATTAACTATAAATCTTTTTTTAAAAACACAAATAATTAGTTAATTTTCATCTGTTTTAATAACTAAATAAATAAAATAATTTGCAAGATTAATTTTTTTATATATCATAGCACATACCTAATGATCCTCTTTAATTATATAATCATTCAAATCTTCACTTACTAGCATTTCATTTGCTTTTCATTAGCTTGTGAACCTTCACTTTCAAGAATTTTTTTGACTTCTTACTAGTATTTTCATCTAAATAATTGAATAAATTAATTAATTTCACATAAACAATTTGCAAATATATTATAGTACACACCTAATAACCTTGAATCTCTAATTACACAATCATATGCTTGTGAATCTTCACATTTAAGATTTTCATTCGATATTTTACTAGTAAAATCAAGTAAGCGACTTGTATAACATGCTTTAGGATGAGATTTACTAGTATCAAGATTGTTATGCCCAATTGGTGCATTTATAAATTCCATAATGTTGCTTTTTAATTCTTCATTTACTTCATTATTATAAGGACGGAAAATCCAATCCTCAATAATTCCATTCACTTCTGATGTAGATGGTCTTTTTAATGGATCTTCATTCCAACATTTTTTCATTAAATCTACATAACATTGTGGAGTATTTTCAATAATTTCAGGACGTTCACCTTTACAAATACTTATACTAAGTTGAATATCATGTGCTCTATTATTAAATGGTGGTACTCCAGATGTAAATTCCCACATAATCATAGAAAAGCTATATATATCACTAGCTGGAGTATAAGATTTGCCTCTTAAAATTTCTGGAGCCATAAATGGAATAACACCATAAATATCATACTTTTTCAAAAACGATTTTACAGGTTGACATAATCCTAAATCACTAATATAAATTACATCCCTATTCCCATAATTATGATTTAAAATATTGCCATCATGAAAATCACAATGAATAAGATTTTCTTCATGTATCTTATTAAGTCCAGAAATAATTTCGTACAACATATATAATTTTTGATTCCAATTATTTTCAACTATTCTTGTTAAATTTTCTCTTAAATTACCTTTATTTGCATAATCCATTACTACCATATATTTTGAAGTATTTGGATCTTCTGTAAATCCATAAAAATATATAATATCATTCGAGCTTAAAACACTTATATGATATTCCCACTATAAAAAATAACAATAATTTATTAATATAAACAAGTTAACATTAAACATGGCAGGGAGCTATAGTCATAGTATAATTAGAACTGTAATAATTCTGACTTTTTTTTAATTAAGTTGGCTTATACTACCATACAGTATCATAATTATGATAAATAGTTTAAAAGAATTTCTAAATTTTAACTGGTGGAAAAATTACTGGTAGATCATATGATTGTGTATTAAATATTCACGTGATTTATTATGACGATGCAATTTCATTTGGCTCGCTTCGCTCGCCAGGTTTTTCTAGCCAAACCATAACTTTCACTTTATTTGCAAAATTTTTTTTTATATTTAACATATCTATAAAAAAAATGAGAAATTACTCTTAACTAGCTATTAACATAATTTTTTTATCATTTGGTAAAGGATGATCATTTTCGGTTTATTTTGCTTGTTAATCATTTTTGGCTTAGTTATTTCACTTGTTAATCATTTTAAGGTTAATTATCTTGATGATTGTTAATTTTTTGGTTCAAAAATAAAAAAATATATATATCAGAATATGTGATTAACTTTAAATAATAATACAGAATTACTTGATAAAGCATTTATTTAAAATCATTTTTAGAATTACTACCCTGAAAAAAAATTTTCATGATAGCATTATAACGATAATGAGATGACGATAATGAAAATTTACCGTTTGATTGTTGTTTATTTTTTTGGTTCAAAATAAAAAAAATATGTATCTATATTTAAATAAGTAATACAAACAAATTGTTTATTTACATAACATTAAATTTGTCATCCGGTTGTTGATCATTTTTGGCTGACAAAAATATTATTCAGTTTTCACATGATTTGCTAAAAATTTTATCCCACAATTTTTAAGCAAGAAAGAACATTCTATAAAAGTGCAATATGACCTTATGGGTGGGTGGGTGGCGCGTCACGTTATTGTAATGACTTGAAATGATTGACATGTCATGATAGGTTAACGTTAACGTTAACTTAACGTTAACATAAGATTAGTTTTTGAGTGATTTCCATTTTAAGATGCTGATCCCCCATCTTTGGTATTGATTTGCTGATTATATAAATACATTTCGAATCAAGCTTTTCTATTTTAGTACGATCGGCAACCAACAAATCTTTTAGTGTTTTAATAAATCTTAATTTAAATTAAAAATAGAAAGTAATTTACTATCATACTTCTTTTAAAAATTCATTTAAATTTTCATTTAAATTCTTATGACATTTAAGAATCACTTCTTCATCTCAATTATTATTTAACCAAGTAGCTTTATATATAATACCAAATCCTCCTTCATTAAGATATTCAATGTTTTTAAATTTGTTATAAGGAATCCATTTTAATTCATTTTTAAAAATAAAATCATCTATAATTGCATTTTCACTTTTTCCAAATCTATCAATTTAAATAGTTAAAATTATATTATAGCTTGTGTTATAATTACACTAAAATAAATTATTACTTACTCTAAAAATTTAATGTAATAAATGTAATATAAATCTTAGTTTTTGGATAAATATATATAATAGCCTATAATTTACAACTTACCAACTAAAGTAAAAGATATTTTTTTAAATAAAAGAATTTAGTTAACAAATAAAAATTATAAAAAACGAATATATAACAATAGAAATATAAATATCTTACAAGCTATATAATAAATAATTTTTCAATAAAGAAATTAGTTAGTCAAAATTAAATATAAATATTATAAATAAGTGATAGTAGAATTAAATAAATAACTTACACCCTATATTATTTAATAATTTTTTTAAGTAAAGAAATTAGTTAGTTTAAATTATATGTAAATATTATATAAATAAGTGATAATAGAATTAAATAAATAATTTACTCTGTATATTATCTAATGATTTTTTAAATGAAGAAATTAGTTAGTTTAAATTATAAGTAAATATTATATAAATAAGTAAATAAATAACTTTATAACTTACGATCTATTATGAAATTAGTTTAAATTATATGTACATATTATAACAATAAGGAATAATAGAATTAAACAAATAACTTATAACTTACCAACTAAAATAAATTACAAAATATTTTTTTTTAAAATAAAGAAATTAGTTAGTTTAATTATATGTAATTATTATATAAATAAGTAATAATAAAATTAAATAAACAACTTACAATCTACGTTATTTAATATTTTTTTTTAAAATAAAGAAATTAGTTAGTTTAAATTATATGATTTAAATAAGTAATATATAAATGAGTAATAATAGATAACTTATGACTTACCAACTAAAAATAAATTACAAAATATTTTTTTATTAAAATAAAGAAATTAGTTAAATTATATGAATTATATATAAATAAGTAATATATAAATAATAATATAATTAAATAAATAACTTTACTTTCTATATTATATAATAATTTTTTAAATAAAGAAATTATTTGTGTAAATATTATACAAATAAGTAAAATAAGTAATAATAGAATTAAAATAAACAACTTACTTTCTATATTTTTTTATAATTTTTTAAATAAAGAAATTAGTTAGTGTAAATATTATATAAATAAGTAATAAAAGAATTAAATAAATAACTTATGACTTACTAACTAAAATAAATTACAAAATAATAATTGTTTTAAATAAAGAAATTAGTAAGTTTAAATTATATGCAAATATTATAAATAAGTAAAATATAAATAAGTAATATAAATAATTACTTCCTATATTATTCAATAATTTTTTAAATAAAGAAATTAGTTAGTGTAATATTATATAAATGAGTAATAATAGAATTAAATAAATAACTTATGACTTACTAACTAAAATAAATTACAGAATAATATTTTAATAAAGAAATTTGTTAAATTAAATTATTTGCTATAAATAAGCAAATAATAGAATTAAATAGGCTTACCAGCAGCTAAAATAAGTTACAAAATAATTTATTAAATAAAGAAATTTGTTAGTTTAAATTATATGTAAATATTATATAAATAAGTAAATAATATAATTAAATAAATAACTTACTCCCTATATTATTTAATTTTTTAAATAAAGAAATTAGTTAGTTTAATTATATGTTTATATTATATAAATAAGTAAATAATATAATTAATTAAATAACTTACACTCTATATTATTTAATAATAGTTAGTTTAAATTATAAACAATTACAGTCAACTCTGGATATAACAAACCAACCGTTCCAGGAGGTTTAGTTCGATATATAGTGAATTCATTATATAATATACCGAACTAGTTTTCTTTATAGGTAATTTAGGCCAAATTTGTAATGCTGGCCAAAATTATAATTTCTTTTAACGTAAATTTTCAAAAAAATTACTAGTCATTCTGGCCAGCAGCACTATAAAATTGGCCTGGACTACTATGACCGTTCGTTATAGAAAGTATAGTTATTATATAGTGATATATAGGGGCTGGTTAAGCTCTGTTTGGATGCGTTATATAGTGTTTTATTATAAAAGTTCATTATATCCAGTGAAATTATTTATAAAAAATCGGTTCTGGAAATTATTATTCGGTATAACGAGGTTTCGGTACAAACAGGTTCGTTATAACCAGAGTCGACTGTAAATAGAATTTTTCTAATTATCGCCGGGGGTGATGATCACCAGTGACTGAAATTATGAAGATCGACCAGCATTAAAAAAATAGTGCCGGTAAAAATTGATAATTCTGCCAATGGTGATGATCACCTCGGTGATTTGAAGTAAACAAATAATAGAAATAAATAAATAACTTACTCCCTATATTATTTAATTTTTTAAAATAAAGATATTTAGTTAGTTTAAATTATATATAATATTATATTAATAAGTAATAATAAAATTAAATAAATAACTTATAACTTACGATCTATTAAGAAATTAGTTATTTTAAATTATATGTAAATATTATATAAATAAGTAATAATAGAACTAAATAATATATATATATATAACTTATGACTTACCAACTAAAATAACTTACAAAATAATTTTTTAAGTAAAGCAATTAGTTAGTTTAAATTATATGTTAACACTTTATAAATGAATATTGATTAAATAAATAACTCATAACTTACGATCTATTAAATAAAGAATTAGTTAGTTTAAATTATATATAAATATTATATTAATACTGTAAGTAATAAGGGCACTATCAGATATTACCTAATATCACTTTAATATAAGAGCTTACCCACCCCCTCCCAGGTAAGATATGTTATATATATAATTCCTTATATAGTATTATATATAACCTAAGATCTTTAGTTACCCCCCCTTTTCCTAAAATATTAGGTAATATCTGACAGCATCCTAATAGAATTAAATAAATAACTTACGCCCTATATTATTTAGTAATTTTATCAATAAAGAAATTAGTTAGTTTAAATTATATGTACAGTAAATATTATACAATAAATAATAATAAATAATTTATAACTTACGGTCTATTAAATAAAGAAATTTGATAGTTTTAAATTATATGTAGATATTATATAAATAAGTAATAATAGAATTAAATAAATAACTTACTCCCTATATTATTTTTAATTTTTTAAATAAAGAAATTAGTTTAATAATTTAAATATTGTATAAATAAGCAAAATAGAATTAAATAAATAACTCATAACTTACGATCTATTAAATAAAAAAATTAGTTTAAATTATATGCAAATATTATATAAATAAATAATAATAGAATTGAATAAACAACTTACAACTTACTAACTAAAATAAATTACAAAATAATTTTTAAATAAAAAAATTATTTAGTTTAAATTTTAAATAAATATTATAACAATAAGTAATAATATAATTAAATAAAAGAAACAAAAGATTTTATCGAATTTAAATAACTTACACCCTATATTATTTAATTTTTTTTAAATAAACAAATTATTTTATTTTTTTATTTAAATTATATGTAAATATTATAACAATAAGTAATAATATAATTAAATAAAAGAAACAAAAGATTTTATCGAATTTAAATAACTTACACCCTATATTATTTAATTTTTTTTAAATAAACAAATTATTTTATTTTTTAGTTTAAATTATATGTAAATATTATAACAATAAGTAATAATATAATTAAATAAAAGAAACAAAAGATTTTATCGAATTTAAATAACTTACACCCTATATTATTTAATTTTTTTTAAATAAACAAATTATTTTATTTTTTAGTTTAAATTATATGTAAATATTATAACAATAAGTAATAATAGAATTAAATAAATAACTTACTTTCTATATTATTTAATAATTTTTAAATAAAGAAATTAGTTAGTTTAAATTATATGTAAATTACGTAAATATTATATAAATAAGTAATAATAGAATCAAATAAATAACTTACTTCCTATATTATTTAATAATTTTTTAATAATAAAGCAATTAGTCAATTTTATGTAAATATTATATAAATGGGCAATAATAAAATTAAATAAATAACTTACTCTCTACATTATTTAATAATTTTTTAAATAAAGAAATTATTTAGTTTAAATTATATGTTGATATTTTATAAACAAGTAATAATAGAATTAAATAAATAACTTACGCCCTATATTATTATTTTTTAAGAACTTAATTAGTTCAATTATATGTATATATTATATAAATACTTACAACCTATTAAATGAAGAAATTAATTAGATTATATGCAAGTATTAAATAATTATGTAATAATAATCAAATAAATGACTTACTCTCTGTATTATTTAATAATTTTTAAATTAAGAAATTAGTTAGTTTAATTATATGTAAATATTATATAAATAAGTAATAATAGAATTAAATAAATAACCTACTCTCTATATTATTTAATAATTTTAAATAAAGAATTTAGTTATTTTAGATTATGCGTTAATGTATTATAAATGAGTAATAATAGAATTAAATAAATAACTTATTACTTACGATCTATTTAATAAAGAAATTAGTTAGTTTAAATTATACGTAAATATTATATAAATAAGTAATAATAGAACCTAACTTACTCCCTATATTATTTTATTTATTTAATAATTTTATAAATAAAGAAATTAATTAGTTTAAATTAGTATATGTAAATATTACAACAATAACTAATAATAGAATTAAATAAATAACCTAATGACTTACAACCTATTAAATAAAAAGATTAGTTAGTTTAAATTATATGTAAAGATTATATGTATAAGTAATATATAAATAAGTAATAATAGAATTAAATAAATAACTTATGACTTCTAAAATAAATTACAAAATAATTTTTAAATAGAGAGATTAGTTAGTATAAATTATATGAATATTGTATAAATAAGTAATAATAAAATTAAATAAACAACCTACAATCTATAATAATTTTTTAAATAAATAGTTAGTTAAATTATGTGTAAATATTAAAATGTTATATAAATAGTAAGTAATAATAGAATTAAATAAATAACTTATGACTTACCAACTACTAAAATAAATTACAAAATAATATTTTAAATAAAGAAATTAGTTAGTTAAATTATATAATAATAGAATATAAATACCATGTAACTTACACCCTATAATATTATTAATTACTAATTGGTTAGACATAAATATAAATAAAAGTATTTACTGTAAGTTAAATATATTACTTACAATCTAGTTATTTAAATTAAGAATATAATTAGTTAAATTATATAAAATATTATTAAATAAATAAATTTATTGTAACTTACCATCTGTAATATAATTAATTATTAAATAATTATTTAAATAAAGAATTTAATTATTTGAATTTTATGTAAAATAAATAAAACAAAGAATTAAAGATTTAAATAACTAATAACTTACCAACTATAGTACTGTTGATCATTAAATAAATTATTTAGTTAAATGGAATACAATAAAAATAATGAGTAATTCATTATTAATCAATTTTATTAACTTACGAGCTAAACATTTTAATATAATTTTATATACAGTAATATAGATTATAGTTAGTCTAAATTATATAAATGGTATAATTATGGATAGTATTTTGAATTGCTTATAAATAAAAATTTAATATTTCAGCTTGTTTGATATACCTTTAGATTCCTTAGTACCAGTTCCTTCAAATTCCTCAATACTACTCCTTTCAAATTCTTCAATGCTACTCCTCTCAATATCCCTATAAAAAATAAATGTCCGGAAAATGTCTACGAAAATGTCCAGAAATTGTTCAGAATAAATCTGGAGTGTCCAGAAATAGTCCGGAAAATGTCTATTTTTTGCTACAGGATTGATACTTAAAATTTTGACATATCCAGAATTTGTCCAGTATAAAATTTTGGACTAATTCTGGACAGATAAACCTGGACAAATTCTGGACATAGTAAAAATTCAGAAAATTTGAACTGGAC
>QZLH01000123.1:0-25256 GCA_003833135.1 Oehlia diaphana | reverse complement strand
ACATTCATAACCTTCTTTGTCATACTAATTAAATTTGTTAAGCAGGAAAAAATACTATATATCTATGATATAAAATTTTAGGTTAAGAGCAACTATGGTGATGGTTACATATTAAACATCTTTTTATGACAAATTTTATGAAAAAATATTTCAGGTCAATTTCCGGACAATTTCCGGACAAAAATGACTGTCCGGAAATGAGTGTGTTTTCGGAACAATTTCCGGACATTAATTGTACAGAAAATGTCCAGGTACTTTTAGACAAATTTTCCGGACAATTTCTGGACAATTTCCGGACACTTATTTTTTATAGGGATATTACTGGAAACTAGTTTTGTTATATTGCAAATTTGGTTTAATTATTTTTGATTATTTACAATTAAATTTTTTAACAAATAAAAATCTTATTATTTCATCTTTGTTTTGTATATTATATTTGCCTTCAGGCTCCTTGATATTATGCAAAACTAGTTTATTAAATTGCAAGTTAGTTTTAAAAATTTGAATAATTCTAATTTATATTACATATTTATGCTGTATGCTTTACCTTTACCAATACATTGACCCATTAATATATTAAAATTTTCTCTAATTGAAAAAGATAAAGTAAATATTTTGTTTTTTCTTTGTTTATTATTATTATTAAATAGAGTTTATATCCGTCCATCCGGATATCCGATTTTGTGTTATCCGTTTATCCGGATATAATTCAGGCCAAATTTATAATTTCGACCAGGATTACGCCTTGGTAAGATGATCACATCACGATGTTGGTCAAAATAATTTATTAATATTTATTATTAGCGTTTATTAAATATAAGGTATGTTGATAACATGCATTTAAATATTTACTTAAAATACTAATAAAATGCTTAAAAAATTAAATGGTTAATAAATATTAAAATTTAGTATTTATTTAATATCTTAAGCATTTATTGCTTAATAAATATAAAATTTTAATGCTTATTAAATATTGCTATTCAGTAAACATAAGGCTTCAGTTGGTCTAACATCATGATGCATTTCCATTTTAGCAATAGCTTTCCATTATAAAAATCAAAATTTTCCTTTTTAAGAGGTTGTGTATCGCAAATGTTTAAAAAAGGAAATATTTTAACATAATTCCGGCCGGCATTATAAAAATTTGTCCAAATTACTCTGATAATATCCGGATATCCGTCGGATTATCCGGATATTCGAATATTCACGGATATCCTTTTTTTTAACGGATAACGGATATAAACTAGTATAAATAAATGTAGTAACAATATTTATGCAAAATGTATTATATGATCACAACCACTGCATACATCAAGAATTTCGGAATGTGTCAATCATCATCAAGCCTTATTGTTTGTGTAGTAAAAATCTTAATCGGATAAAATTTTCTTAATACATGATATATAAAATTTGTTACCTTATGTTATTTAAAGTACAAAGAAAATTGTAAATATCGTCAAATGGTTTGTATAATATATATGATTGCATTTTTACTATGTACATGCATATTTTTTATTTTTATTTTTATTTTTATTTTTAACATGATGCGAAGCCACATCTCCATGTAGTAATTACTCAAAATTAAAGTAATAACACTAGATGATCATCCCGTCTAATACAAACCACGTATTAACAAAAGAAAACAAAAGCTATAGTAATTTTCACGATAATTGTAATCCCTCCCGTATTTGATCTTTCATTTACTCAAAAATACCGTCTGTAAATGCTGTCATAGACGGAATGATACTTTTAAATAAAAATCTATGGTATTGTCCTAATAAAATGAAGGTGGTCTAATCGTGGAAGGAGAAGGATTGTATACGCTCCTTGATCTCTTTGACTCTAAGGCAAGAGTGCGTTTCATAAACACATCTTGACGGGCGATGAATTTGGCGTCTTTTCTATTTAGTCGGTATTCGTATCAGGATTATTTTGGTGATGTATGTTGCGCATGCGGGTTGAGGTTGATTGTTCTGTGGTGAAGAAGTAGAAGCCAATGATTGTTTAATGGGTATTAGTAGATCGGCCGTTGCAGACTGCGTCCATCTCTTTCTTTTGTTGAATATATGCAGGATCCAATTTGTGATCCTGTTGTTTTTTCAGTTTTTTTCAGCTTTTAAACTTTGTTCCTCTTTACGATGGGCAGCTTTTAAATTGTTTCTACGGTTTTGTTATTTCATTTTTCGCCAATTTTTGTTCAGACGATAAAGGTGGGTGTAAATGACTAAAGTGTTTACGAGGAACATGCGGTATTTTTTTAAGTATTAGTTGATCGTTAGAGGTTAAGTGTTGTAGTAGATTCAGGCGAATTTAAAAACTTCTCGGTCGTTGAGCGCAGTAGTCAGATGGAGGCGAAAAATACGGTTCCACCTGGATATTTGCGCTTGGGTTCTAACAATATCAAATTTGAAGAATATATATATATTCTGGGGTAAATGTAGTTTTGGAAGTGAACTTATACAAATTCTAAATACTACTTGCATTTGTATACATCAGAGATGCTCCTCCTGCTTCACTTCCGGCATTGCTATTAGGAAACGGAAACCGTTGTAAGTCCGGAGCGAAAAAGTAAGTTAAAACTTCGATTTGCGACTTCATTGAATAACATAACGTGAGGGACAGAGAAACTCACGTGATCTATCATTTTTCATGATGCGTAGGAATATAATATATAGTCCTTCGCTTGTCCGGACAATAATTTAAAATCACATGATCACGTATTTAATTTTTCGCATGGAACATTTATCTTGAGATAAAAAAGTAAATAACAACTGAAATATTTTTTTCTTAAAATATATAAAATAAAATCATTTTTATTTCAAGTTAGCTTGATAAAAGTTAATACTTAATGAAATTGCTAGAATACATTCACAAAGAACTTTTACTAATAATTAATAACTCACAAAATAAATTAATTGTAACTGATAGTAGGTTTGATTATACAATGTTTATCGTAGAAAATATCAATAAGTTTCTTCAAAGACTTCTAAATTAAATAAATATGTTATTAAAATGTTTTGAAATTATGAGATCTTACGTACGAATTTTAACAAATAGTTAAAATTTGTATCTGATTACCTCCGCATTCTAATTTCTTTCTATTAACAAAAGCAGTTGATATACTATACATAGATATTAACTTTATTGTCTGAAGCTCAGCGTAGGACATTGTTTTTTTGGGAGGTAGTGATGGTCACGTAAGGTTTTGTTTGCCATGCCGCGTGACATAAATTATATTTGTATAATATTAAACAACGAGTAATTTGTTCGGACTTTCCTGGTCGTGAAAAATATTATGTTGGTTATACGGAAGGTGACTATATTAGTTATTATAATTATTATAAACTGTACATATCGGTGAATTACGGTTTACTGAAACTACAAAATTATCAAATTGAAATTGGAATGAAAAAAAATTCTAATTTACCTAATTTACTCTCTGTTTTAAACTCTTTCTACTGGAGGAAATAAAATTTTTTCAATTTTTATATTAAAAAACCGGGTAAACAATGAAGATGGGCGTGATAAAATTTTTTATTCGATGATATATGACTTGATGATATCAGATATATTGATAAGACGATAACTATGGTCATTGCTTGTAGTATAAGATATTTGTATTACATAAATTTAATATTATTGGTTTAATCGACAAATTAGACTATTTTTGTTGCATAGTACGTAATTTAGTTCTAAACGATATAAGCTTTGGTTCCAATAAAAATCCTGTCATCTTTTAGAATACCATTTAAAGACAAGCTTCTTTTTTGATAACTTTTTTGGAATAATTTGTAATACTAAATATAAATGAAACAATCAGATTTGAAAATACGTTCAAAGTCATACTGATTAATCTCTAATCAAGTGATTAGTAATCACGCTACACCATCACGCTACACCATATAAAGTTACTTCGACAACTCATTTTAAAGATTAATTTTTTTTTTTTTTTTTTTATTAAAGATTTTTAGTTTTTTCGTATAATAAATACATTTATCTTTTATTTTCTGAAAATTTTCTAGTTTTTTTTTTATCAAATATATTTTTCTTTTACATTCAATAATGTCTTCTCGTATCTATAATCATTATGAAATCGACGCCCGTTTATCTAATCTACTTAAAATGTTTCTTGAACAAGAATTTGATGAGACTGATTACAGCTATCATGAAGATTATTCCTCGTTATCCGATAACTCCTCGAATTGCAATTATAACTCTCATTTTTCCATTAATGAATATTCATCATCTTCAGATATTGATCTCTGTAATATCTTTTATGAAGATTCAAATGTTGAGGTATTATTTTATTTTAATTTATAAAATTAAAATGAAACCATAATATCTTATATATATGGTACATATTCTGTGTATATATATATATGAATTAGAATGAAGACTTTGACTCTGATTATAAATACGCGTCAATCGCGAAAGAAAATTCAGAAGAGGGTGATGATAATTATGACAGTTTAACTGAGAGAGATGAAGATGAGGAATTTAACAAATGTTCTTTAAGGGAAAAAGATGTGCCAGAAGATTTACGTGATTTACTTCGATTTTATAATGATTTGGATGATGGAGACGATGTCGAAGTTGACAGACAATTTGACGACATCGAAAACGTAAATGCAATATATACAGTACGTAAAACATCGCTCCTGTTTGGCCGTTAAATAAAAAAATTACTTTTTTATTTCTAGGACAATGAGAGTGAAAGTATCTTTATGCTTAACTGTGATATTCATCCGCTAACGAGTGATAAAGAGGATAGTATTTTGAGAAATGATATAAAGAAATGTAAGACTGGAGCCATTAGAAATAAGGTGAGTTTACTTAAATGATATATTATTTAAATCATAAATATTTTGTTCAACAAAAATTTTTATATATTTAACAAATAGAAATATCGAGTTCATCAATATCTTAAACCCTGGACGACCTCATGATGTTGATGATGTTTTATTCATCGGATATACTTAACGCACTTTTGATATAATTTGGTACGTTTAAGTAACGAATTACAATAATTATAATATAGTACAATCCAAATTGTTTAATTTTATATTCTAATATTTTATGGATCATATTCTTAACTATTATAACTTTTATTTCAGATATCAGATTAAAAGTGTAAATTTCTTATAGTGATGGAAAGTCTCCAAATATCCTATAATCCACAAAGCTAGAAACCTATAAGAATTTAATAATATGATTATATAAAATTTTATGTAAATAAATCAATCTTAAAGAACTAATAGCTGTATTATTGAAATTTATCTTAGAATACGATACTCATAAAATTATAATAATATAATTAGGTAGAATTTTTATGTATATAAATCATTCTTAAAGAACTTACATTGCTTTTAATTATCATTAAATAATTACTATTTGTATTAAATAAAATTGTATATAATACTCGCTCACTCATTTAATATCGTTGTTTATCAATAATTTAATTATTTGCTATATAAAATCATTTCTAAAACCGTCCCTAAAACTAAAGAGTTAGGTATGGAATCCTACTATTAACTTCACTAGATCTCTGCTGCCTTGATAAATATTACTATATATATCGGTTAAATTAAAAAATTAATTACTTTAGGTTAACAAGAAATAAATGTACTAATCCTTCAATGATGAAAAGAAACAAAACTTTTATTATATTCCAATAATAAACCATTAAATATTATTACCGCACAATCATAAAATAATTCATGTGGCACTTTTTTATATACCAAGTAACGAGTAAATGAACATAAGAAACTCTTACATGTAACCACTTTATTAAATAACGAGATTTTTATTATAATCATGATTTTTTGACGTTAAAAGTTTAGCATTTTCCTTTAATAATATTTTTGATTTTTGATTAATAAATAATTACATTCTATATACAATTATTATAAGTGTGGTTTTCCCTATATTAAATAGTTATTGCATGGGGGAAAAGAGATGACCGATATCCCATCCAATAATTAATAATCATTAGAAATTATCAATAGCTTACTTTCAAAGTTATTTCCTTTTTATAGAGAAAAAAAACAGCCTTCTGAATTGCATTAAAATCCGTATTTCCATCATTTTGAAAAAAAGATAAATGAATTATTTCGAACACCCTTTCCATTGAGAACTTATCTTCTTTTTAAACGTGACAATAAAAAAATTTTTTTTCATCTATCAGTTAATCATACTTTCTTCTTTATAATGTCACATATTATTCAATAACGATTAGAATCCTGTTATAATAAATGCTGACGTTCACAATCCTGACAAATCATAATTCCGAAAATTCAAAATCCCCAGACTCATTATCCCGATACTTATTATCTTTATTTTATTTTATTTTATTTTTTTTGATGTAATAATTTGTAATAAATTGTAACAATTAAATCATATTGGCCGATAGAGGAAGTCCCTAAAATTTTAGGGGATATTTTTGCGATCAGTAAGAGGGACCGTCATATCAATTGTCAACCAATAAATTAAACTACGCCACTTAAAATATACTTCTGGTGACCACTTTACATTTATTATTATATATACTCGCATCAAATACTCTATAAATATTTTGACGGATCATAGTACTTGGGACAATGGGTTAGGAAGAGGGACAATGGGTTAGACGTGATTTACACATAATAAAAATAGGGTTAGACGCGATTCTACATAAGTTAAAAGGGGCTTAAACGCATAAAAAAGGAATTTTTTTTTTAGTTTTTAGAGAATCAGATTACGTAATATTAATAGTTTAGGGAAACAATTAAGGTCCAATTTCCCCAATCAGCCGATATGTATTGTAAAAATTAATATTTATTTTTTTTTTATTAATACGTCGTAAAAATTAAATGTTTTTATTAATAATTCATAATTTTAATAATACTTTGCAAAATTTAATGAATCAGTTCTTTTAAGATCTTTTTAATAGATGGTACAGAATTAGGAAATATATTTTTTTTTATTATTTTTCGTAGTACGTTTATTTGTTTATTTTTTTTATTTTTTTTTTTTTTGATAATAAAGTGATAATTATGAATTACCGTTTTTGAAATTTTAATTTAAGAAAATAATATTATTAATTTTTTCTAAATAGAAAATATTCTTATTAATACTGTATCATTTGAGGAAATTTGACTTACAATAAATAACAGTAAAATTTTAGTAGCAAATGCCACTAACCGGAAAATCTTTTCGTATTTAGAGTATTGTACAACAAGAAAACTGAAAATTAGAGGCTGCCTTTAGTAAACAAATAAGGTAACAATTTTTATAAATATGCAGATGCATGCTCATTATAATATTACTTTATATAGAAATTTAAAATAGAATCTAATTATCGATCTACTTGAATTTTTAATACATGTCGTCGATCACAAGCATTATTCGTACAATTATTTCTTACTAGAATTTCTGTTTTTACATTGTTTATTTTCAAGTTGAAGACGAGTACATGTGGAAATAATGTTAATAAATTTGCTTAATAAATACTTGAATATTATGGGTTCGTTATATATAGTAACAATAGTAACCATGTTTTTAATACTAACGATGAAATTTAATTAAATAAAGTAGAATTTTTTTTAAAAAGAAAAAGTAAATAAATATTTTCTTTCAAATATTTATTTATTACAACTAATTAATAAATTATAATTATGTCAAGAAATTTTTCAGTTTATTTTATATTATGGATACTAATTCAAATATTACTTAAAGTAAATTGTCAAATGACACCCTTTAAGCCAAGTACATCTTTTCGTCATTCTGCTACACTCATTGATAATAAATTATATATATTGAATGGATATGATAAAATTATTCCGATAAAAGAATTTTTTTATCTTGATGTTTCTGTACCATTTAATACTCAAGAATTATCATGGCAAGACTTATCAAATATTAATATGGTTCCAGCACATCATTCTGCAGCATCAGTTAAAGGTGGTCCGAATAATGATACTCTATTTTTATACGGAGGTGTCTCAACTGGTCAATCAATTCAAACAATGGCATTGGTTTATACATTTGATTCACAAAGTATTGTATGGAGTATTCCAAAAATATTTGAAGTTAATACAGTTAGGAAATGGGGTTTAAAGGGCGTTATTGATTATAATGGAAAAGCTTACTTATGGGGCGGCAGAATGATCAATGGAGAGTTTACAAATGATATGCTTATTTTAGATACAATAAATCTTAATTGGAATCAAGGAAGTATAGTTAATGCACCAACTCCAAGAGCTTATTATGGTTCCACTTTAATACCCAACAATAGGATTATTTATATAGGTAAGCGATTAATCTTTATAATTTTTACGTGTTTCATTTATTTATGGTCATTTATTTATTATTTATTACTTAGGTGGTTTTAATGATTATACTGTTTCATACTACTCAGATACTTTGAATATTGCTAAAGGTACTGCTTTAACATTAAGTGAGGTAAAGTTTGAAAATTATACTAGTATATAAATACGCAGCAAATAAAAAAATTTATTAATTATTAGATGAATTATTTATATAGGTCTATATATATGATATAATTAATGATAATTGGAACACTAAAGTAAGTAAGTAGTAATTATTATAATGATAATTCTTAATCGTAAATTAATAATAATTTATTAAATTTAGACAACATCAGGAAAAATCCCTTCTAATAGAGCTGGTCATTCCACCATTCTTGGTACGTAATCAAATAAAAACGCTATGATTATTATTATTTCAAAGATTAATATTAATTAGTAATAGTAAATTTCACTATATTTAAATAGGTTTAGATGGTCAAAGAATCATAATGTTTGGAGGATTTTATAGTTATCCTGGATATTTAGATACCACACTTTACGTATTAGATTTAAATAATTATAATTGGTATATTCCAAAAATTTCTGGAAAAATCCCAAAGGCTAGAGTTTATCATACAGCAAATGTAATTGGAAAATATATGGTTATATCATTTGGTAAATATAAAATTATATATTGCTGTTCAAGTTACTTTAATTGATATTATTTTAACAAAAATATAAATTAATAGGTGATGGTTATGATAAAACAGTTGAAAGTGATATATTATTGCTTGATATTAGTAATAATGATGAATACATATGGACGACAACATTTGATCCAAAAATGCCATCACCGCCATCACCATCATCATCACCTTCACCATCAACATCAACATCACCATCATCACTATCTTCGTTATCACCTTCGCCTTCACCATCATCTCTATCATCACCACCTAATGATTCAGGAAAAATAGCTGGTGCAGTTGTGGGAACTTTATTAAGTGGTATTTTATTATTAGTCGGAAGTTTCTTGATATATAAATGGAATAAAAATAAACGAAAACAAAAAACTATTTATGAAAATGAAAATGATAATGATCATAGTCAAGAAGAAAAGGAACTTCCCGCCATAAGAGATATTCATAATTATGAACAAGAGATCAATAATAATGAGCAAGAAATTATTCAAATTAATCAAATAACTAGAAATGAAAATACGTCTAACTATGAACCAATTATAATTCTACCTCCAATTATTGATAAAAATAATTATCATAAGCAAGAAATTATTCTATCACCCGAAAATGAAAATACAACAAATCATGAACCAATAATAATTCCAGTCAATGATTATCATGGGCAAGAAATTGTGCGAACGTTCCAAAATGAAAATACGACTAGTAATCACGAACCAATAATTCCAGAACCGGCAGTAGTTAATACTAATAACTATAACTACGGGCAAGAAGTAATTTCAACACCTAATAATACTAATAATAGGGTATCATCCCAATTTTTAAAAGATGAAATTATTCAAGTTATTAAACAAGAAATTGGCCAAAATTTGAAAAATGAAATACTTCAAGCTGTTAGAGAGGAGAATTTTAATAATTTTAATGCTACAAAAAATAAATAATATAAGATTAAATTAATCGATTTTAATTTATTATATTTAATGATATATTTCGCGTCATCTAATGAGAAAATCGATTGCAAGTCACTACCTCGCTCTTTTTTAAATTATTTTACATAAAAGAATTTTTACATTGACTTGTCATAAAAATTACAAAAAATTTTATTATAACTTAAGCCAAATTTATAGTTTTCTAATTTCAACATTATGTACAATGTCTCTAGTAAGTTATGATTATTTAGTTCTTCAAAAAATAAAATTTCATTATAAATAAAATCTTACCATAAATTCATGATAAAACAGATTAAGGTTTACTAGAAAGAAAATAAATATTATATATAAATATGACAAATATTTGCATAGATCTTTATTAAACAACCGGTAAAATTTGTGACTGATTAATTTCGATGGAATAGTAATAAATTTTGCTCCTAGTTTTTTTTTATTTTCAATTTCACTGTGTAAGCTATATTGGCAATTCCGACACTTTAGGGTATGGCTGTATGATAACCCGCATCATTATTTACGGAAACGATGCAGAAACAATTTCATTATGAAATTACCTGACATAGAAATGTTGTAATTACCGTCGTAGAGATTAAACCGTTCCCATAAAATTTTTTAGAAAAATGATCACATGTCTGAGTTTTTCTGGAACAAAAACTAAGATTTATTATTATCAAAATATGGGCATGATCTGCACAATTTTTTTCCAGAAGTATTATAGTACTTATTATTTATATACATCAGTAAATTTTTTAAGCTATGGATCCTTAAGGATTCCATAGGTTGCTTCAGAATCCTTAAAGAACTGTAATTTTATGGATTCTTTAAAAACCCTTATTGACTTACAAAATATCCTTAAGGAATCTATAAGTTTAAAGATCTTTAAGGATTTTACATAGGAATCTTTAAGGATTTGTAAACAATTATACTTAAACATTTTTTTTTAAAAAAAATAAATTAATAATCATGTGTATCACATAATATAATCTTAGCAATTCAACAATAAGCCATCTGATAACTGATATTTTCACCATCAACGCTCCACCCAAAATCCAACTGCTTATCATTGAATTTAATCTATGCATTTGAACATTTTCGATGGCATAGAATGCGGTCCACACACCATTTATGAAGATATCCATTCTCTTTTCAGGATCAGAAAGTGTGTAAGTTACAGTATATGGTACCACTTGTTTAATAAAAGCCCGTCTCCAACTGTATTAATTCCTACATTATCATCCCAGTTACCCGTGAAACGGGGATGTAATTTGGAATTATTTGCATGTAAGAAAAGTCCAGGCGTGCGTATAAGTCCTTCTCTCTAATTATCACCTAAATGTATTTCAAGTGTAGTCAATTTAAGCGTAATTTTAAACATAATAAAAAAATATAATCTAATAATTCTCAAGAAAATATACGTTCCTACCTTTACGAAAAATAGTGCCAAACCAGAATAATGACTCTTAAGCTTTATTCGTAGTGTCACTGACAATTCATCATCCACCTCGGGTAATTCAACATGTTGCACTGTGATACATTGTTTTTCTTTTAATTTAATAGGCTCTGAGATAATTTCATAGAATTCTTTTACAAAAAATTTCTTCATCTTCTTAAACTAAATGATTTTACATGTTACTTTTCACAATAATGAAGTTGCTCCCGATTGTTCAAAGCCTAGGTTTGTGGCACAGCCACCCGAAATAATTTCAGCATTGAAAGTTGGCATTACTTAGTATAGTTATCCGCAATGCCGATCATTTATAATTCTGCCCAAAATTGCATGTGCAATTGTTAGTTACAAATAATTTTCGATATAAATTTAACATAATAATGCAATAAACGAGTTTTTACCTGTTAGCAAGTCTACTTTAGTAGAAAAAAATATGGAAATAGCTAGCAATACGGTAACATTAAAATTCAACTTACAATAGGCTTTCAAACTGCTTTTTGTAATTTTTTTTCTTAATTTTTTTTTTTTTTTTTTGTTCTTTCACTGGGTGCGTTTACAAATTCGTTTAGATCGGATTTAGATTGGATTGCCGATCCATTTGAATTAAACCAGATTCTTATAAAATCCAATCTGTGTTTACAAATACGAGCGTCGGATTTTGAATTTTCGTATACCACCTTAATACATTTTAGTTTAGACCTAAAAGTTAAATAATAATGAATATTCAAAGTCGTTCTTTGTTTGTTTCAATTATATATTTAATTTTTTTTGGACCAAACTGATTCATCCTCCGAAGAAACATCTGATGATAATAATGATTTACTATTTTATTATGAGTGTAATATGAAAAAAAAAAATTTCATTAAAAAAAAAAAATTATATAGGTGAGTCATAGGGGGTAACATGTGGTGGTAGGTTGGTGGATAGTAGTACCTGTATGTTTAATCGTGGGGTACAACCTGGATTGGAAATTTAATAGTAAAATCCGATCTAAATGAATTTGTAAACGCACCCACTTTTTAGGTTTGGATCAGTGATCGGATCGATACTATCGATACTGCGGTGCTATGGCATCTTTTTTTTTAATAATTTTTTCTTCTTGGATATATTTTTAAATCAGGCTAGTGCTGCGATGTAATCGTAATAATATTTTTCTTTTATTTGAATAAATATATTTTACAGTATATGATTTTTTTTAGTAGAATAAATATGATTTTTAAAAATTATCCAGCCAAAAAAAAAAAAAAATAAAATAAAATATAACTAATAATTTTCAAATTATATTATTTTTACTTAAATAATTACGTAATAACTAATTTTCCTAAACATATTTCATCATGTTGATTTAAACTCATTAATCCTGTTGCAGCAAACAGGTTACAGAAGATACTCCGATAATATTGTAACTTTGTTTTTTAATTATTAAAATTTTTAAAGTCTTTACACATACGCAAAGTGATTTATGAAAATATTGTGCCAATTAAAATTATTTATTATATGCACTATAAAAGTTAAACTAGTGATACCAAGAAAGTATACAAGGTTTTTTCAGTTATTATGTTAATCACGTTTTATTTTAAAGTGATGGGTCGAATATTATATGTTACATTGTTACAAGATTACGGTACAAAATTTTTCCGCAGAATTATAAGTTTGCCGGTGTTACCTGAAATGAAGCGGGATATTTTTATTAATAAATAGCTTTGCAATTTGAACAAAAAGAACAAAAAGAGATAATTTGATGAACACATTTTAAGGCTTTCATACCTTATTAAAATTTAGTGATGTAACTTTTTTCTTATGAGATAAATATATTACAATTTTTACATGCGGTAATAAATTAGGTAAAAAATCAAAAAAAAATATGTTGTGATTTGTCACGTGATATATTAAATCACTAATGACATCAGGTTTGACAAATTAACAATTTAAATGATCGGCAAACGTGCGACATAGTCGGCAAATCATTTAAATACTACGAAGCACAAATTAGGCGTAGGGTTTCAAACTTTCTTAAGATTCTACGTAAAAAAAAAAACTTTTAAAAAAAAAATACAATGTCTTTAAATAATAATATTTTAAATGATGAAGAAGTTTTTTTAAAAGAATTCTTAAAAAAATTTTATCGTCAAGTTTTAAAAATTGAGAATTTTACAAAATATGAAAATATATTAAAAGAATGGGTAAAAGATTTTCTTAAATATAATGAAAAAAATCCTGAAATAATTTTAAAATTAATGAAAGAACATGAAGAAAAAGAAAATTGGTTTTCAAGTATAATAGGATTTTTTTATGAACATGATATAGTAGTAAAAATTGATGGAATTACTAATAATAATAATAATAATAGTAATAATAACAATTCAACTTTAGAATTTTATTTATTATCAATTAATAAATATAATGAAAATAATAATTTGACTTCTATTTATCAATTATTTAATATCATTATTTCAAAATATTTATTATCATTTTATTATTATAAGGAAATTATTTTAAATAAAAGGGATTTGGTTACAAAAGAATTTGGATATTCGGAAAATTTATATGTAATGTCACATAATCAGGTTGAAAATTTTAATGGATTAGAAATAAATTTATGTAAAGATGAAATAAATATTATGGAAAAATATTTTGAATCACAAGAAAAAAGTTTTAATGAAGTTCAAATAGAAAAGAAGAAATTAATAGAACTAAATAATTTGGGTTATTGCTATCAGTATGGAATAGGAAAAAAGAAGGATGAATTTAAAGCATTTGAATTTTATCTAAAATCAGCAGAAGGCGGAAATTCTGATGCACAAAATAATTTAGGTTATTGTTATCAAAATGGAATAGGTGTTACAAAAGATGAAAAGAAAGCATTTGAATGGTATTTAAAAGCTGCTAATGAAGGTGATATACATGCACAATATAATTTAGGCATTTTCTATCAAAATGGAATGGAAATTAATAAAGATGACAAGGTATCTTTTGAATGGTATTTAAAATCAGCTAAAGGAGAATATTCACCAGCACAATATTTATTAGGTTATTACTACCAAAATGAAATTGGGATAGAAAAAGATTTAAAAAAAGCTGTTTATTGGTATATTAAAGCAGCAGAAAATGGAAATAAATTTGCACAATATAAATTAGGAAATTTTTATAAAAATGGAGATTGTGTAGAAAAAGATGAGAAAAAAGCTTTTGAATATTATAAGAAATCATCTGATCAAGAACATTTAGATGCTCAATATGAATTAGGATATTGTCATGATAAAGGAATTGGTACTGAAATTAATAAGACTAAAGCATTTAATTTATATTATATTGCAGCTAAAAAAGAGCATGCTATTGCACAACATAATTTAGGTAATTGTTATAAAAATGGAAAAGGCGTAGAAAAGGATGAAACTAAAGCATTTATTTATTATAAAAAATCAGCTGATCAAGGATATTCATATGCTCAATATCAACTTGGATTTTGCTATCTTAAAGGAATTGGTATTGAGATTGATAAAGTAAAGGCATTTGAGTTAATTATGATAGCAGCCGAACAAGGAAATGCTCATGCGCAAAATTATTTAGGTTATTTATATGAAAATGGTGAAAGTACAGAAGTAAATTTAGAGAAAGCTCTTTACTGGTATAATAATGCAGCAAAAAATGGGAACGAAGTAGCACAATATAATTTAGGCTGTTGTTATGAATATGGAAAAGGTGTTGAAAAAGATGGAAAAAAAGCTCTTGAATATTATAAAATGTCAGCTGATAAAGGATTTTCATATGCTATTATCCAGCTCGGAAATTGTTATGATAAAGGAATTGGAACTGAGGTTAATAAAAAAATGGCATTTGAGATGTATAAAGTTGCAGCAAAAAAAGGAAATAGTGATGCACAAATGTCTCTTGGTTATTTATATAATTGTGGTTATGGAACAAATAAAGATTTAGAAAAAGCTGTTTATTGGTACCAAAAAGCGGCAAATAATGGACATGAAGTTGCACAATACAATTTAGCTGAATGTTACGAATTAGGAAATGGTATAAATAAAGATGAAGTTAAAGCATTTGAATTATATAAGAAGTCAGCGAAAAATGGATATGTAGGGGCCAAATTCATACTTGGATATTATTATGTAAATGGGATTGGCACTGAAATTGATAAAGCAAAAGGATTTGAATTATATAATGAAGCAGTTGGCAAAAAAAGCATTGATTTATTTGATATAGATACAGATAATAAAGAAGCAGATTTAGATAAAGTTGGATATTTGTATTATAAATCCGCAGAAAATGACAACAAATTAGCATTATTTAAGTTAGGTGAATTTTATGAATTAGGAAAAGGTGTTAATAAAAATGAAACGAGGGCATTTGTATTTTATAAAGCATCAGCTGATCAAGGATTTGTAGAAGCCCAATATAAACTTGGATATTTTTATAGTAATGGAATTGATGTTGATATTAATAAAGAAAAGGCAGTTAGTTTATATGAAATTGCTGCAGAAGGAGGAAATGTTGATGCACAAAAAAGCCTTGCATCCCTATATGAACATGGCGAAGGAACAGAAAAAAATATAGAAAAAGCTATTTATTGGTATAAGAAAGCTGCTGAAAATGGATGTTTAGAAGCTCAAAATCATATAAGTATTCTCGTATTTCAACAAAAACATAGTGCATGTTCCTAAAATTTAATTTTTCTTCCTAGGTAGAAAATAGCAAGACATTTTTTTTAAATAATGTACCGGCTAACATTATCAAGTAAGATTGTTACTTTAAATACTATTATTATGATTGGTGAATTCACAATAAAACATCAAGAGAGGCATTTTTTTGTATTGAGTACTTATTTAACGTATTATCTACATAAATATAATATTCTGTTGCAACAATCTCTTTTTAAAATGTTCAAATAAATTTTGGAAAATAAAATTTTACAATTAAGTAATAAAATGCTTTTAGAGGAATAAACAAAATGTTCTTACTCCACTATAAATTAGCGCGAGAAAAGATAAATTTGTGCATCAATTAAGTGCTTATATAATACCTAGTGGTTTTGCCACGCCCTATTAAAAAAAATATCATTTTATGGTTAAATTTATGCAATGCTCTGATTAATTTAGATATTATTACAGTTAAGTAAACTTCATCGGAAGGTGCAAAATAAAAATCAAGTATAAATTACGCCTGATCGCATTATGGTATATACGACTTGTATATTAAGAAAAAAAAAGATCCGATTGACAAACTACCAAATTGTGCCTATTAACCATTTTATAGAAATCAAAATTTCCCTGTCTCACAATTTTTTTTTTAAATAAATGTTGATGTTTAGTAAAGATCAAATTCATTACCACCTTTTTTCAAAAAAAAAAAAAAAAAACTGTTAAATCGCCAAAATATATGATCGCGCGATATTTATCTTAAACTAGAAACAATTTGTATGTGTAAATTCCTAATAGTTATGACCTTTTAATTGTTGAAAGTAAAAAATTTCAATAGTATTTCAATATAATATCTTAGTGAAGAAATTCTTACTTGAATTAGTTACTTTTGATTTCTTGTCTGCTGTCAATGGAACAAATAACTTATTATGATATCCTAATCTTTTTTATTTTTATTCAAACCTTTGTTGTTTTTTAAATTAAACAAGTTGTTTAACTAGTAATTTACACCTAATTCCCATTCTTTAATAATATCATAGTAAATACTACTTCTTATGTTTCATTATAATTTTAATTTCGATCAGAGAAAGAATAAGATAAGCATTTTTTTTAAATAATAAGAGATGTTTATCTGCTTATCGCTTTGGGCTTTGAGTTTTGGTTTGGGTTTCTAAGGGGGAAAAAGTGATGGTTATATTAATCTTGATTCGCTGTAATTTTATTTCTCGTTTATATAAAATGACAATCTATTTAGCTTTACCTGATTATTTTGAAATGGAAACACTGTCCATAAAACTTGTGATACGTAATGATTTAATTAAATATTAAATACTAGTTATTGGATGGGAATAGAGATATATCACCAGTAGCTAAATTATAGTTTAGTCACTAGGAACATTGCGGTGACCAATAGGATTTACTAATAACTAATAGTGATTTCAATATTTGATTAAATCTCACATTCCAGCTAATAGTGAAAATTATATATTCGATCTCATTAGATTATAACTTCGCATCATGTAATTAGCTCCTAAAATAATAATTATTGGTAAAAATTTCCAAAATGAAAAAAATTGTAACCCATAAAACTTGTGGTACGTAACGATTTAATCAATTTTAATAAATATTGTAAAATACAAGAGTTATAGTGAAAGTTATTATTATTAACCTCTAAAATTATAATGCAAAATTTACATAAAAAAAAAATGATTGGTTCAATGAATTCATAGGTAAAAAAAAAATCAACCATTTTGTTAGCCTAATTTGGTAATTAAAATCAGACTTAAAGTAATACAGGCATCATGCATGATTTTTTTTTCGGGATCAGCTTCCGAATCAAGCTTTTTCCATCTCATCAAATAATATGTAATTATAAGGTTTAAACTTAAATACGAGTTTGATTATTGATTCGTTAAGAAAAAAGTTATTCTTAATTTGTTATTTCCTTATCCACCAAAAAAAAAAAAAATATTAGCACGAACAAACATGAAATATCAAACTGCAACCAAAACAATAGATGAAATAGAAATTTTACAAAATGCTATTTTACGTGTAACTGTTGATAATTTTTCTCAAAGAAAAAGCAGAGAAACATTAATTGATGAACATAAAAAGTTAGATAATTTAAGTGATTCAAAGAAATATGTTGTTCATAATATCAATAAACAAGAGAATTTAACTTTAAATATTCAACTTCGGATATCAATATCAAATTTACAAGTAGATAATGTACCCTCTGAAAGATTCTTGCTATGTCGAGTGATTTCCAGATTCGTAAAAATATATGCCCTTTTAGCTCTTGTTGAAGATCCAGAGGGTAATGTTGAAAGACTTGCTTTGTATAATTGGACAAAGATTCCCAAACAAGGTCAATCAAATACTAAATCTATCGATCAATCATTTTTACCAATTGGAACTCTACTTGTCATCAAGAATATATCTTATAAATTTGTCACTGGTAATATAACCATAATTCGTTCTGATAACCCTGATGATGTCATCCTAATTGATCATAATAATAAGTTGTTTGATGACGTTAAAGTCGTTAAATGGTCCACAAATGAAAAGAAAGCTGAAATAAAAAATGCTGATTATTTCCGTCGTCTTGGGAATGATTATTTTACTTCAAATAATTATATTACAGCTATTAATAATTATACAAATGGCATCAAACTGGAGCCAAAAAATGTCACTTTATTTAATAATCGAGCAGAAGCTTACCTTCGTTTGTGTCAATTTTATAATGCCTTAAAGGATACAAAGATTGCTCTTATGTATGATCCCAATAATTTGAAAGCAGCTTATCGCAAGGGTAAAGCTCTTTGTGGTCTCAATCGTTATAAGGAAGCCACTAATATACTTCAAAATTTATATCAAAGAGTAAAAGGTAATACTTCAATTAAGCAATTTATGAAGCATGCGGAAATGTTGTCTTATGAAAATGAAAATGGGAAATATGATTATTTACGTATCATTGATGAATTCCATGAGAGGTCTAAAATTAAAAAAGATAGTAAGGGTAATGATGTTTGGATATATGAAGCAGGTCCAAGATTGGATCATGCTAATTTTTTAAATGAAAATATTAAGATTGATCTTATAGAAGGAAAGGGTAGAGGATGGATCGCTAAATGTGACATTCCTGAACATACTTTGCTGATGGTCTCTAAAGCATTGATTGTAGTCTTTACTAATGAGGTTTTAGGAACTATTATAAGCAAAACCTCAAATGATGAAACATCACAAATTAGTGTACATCCGTGTGCTGAAGAATTAGCTACACGTACTGCTCAGAAAATTTTTGCAGAACCTTATTATTGTCCGGAAGTGTATCGACTTTATGATGGACTAAATCTTAGTACAAATGAAAGAATTGAAATAATTACTAATAATGTAGTGAGTTTTGAAATAATTGCAAATGTTCTCAAACACAATGTTTTTGGTTTAGTTTATAGTGAATTTCTTAAAACTAAATTAACTGATGTAGGGCTGTGGACTTTACCATCTTATTTTAATCATGCATGTATTGATGAAAATGTAAACCAACTTTTCCTTGGTGATTTGTTGTTCCTTCGAACTAATCGGCCTATTTCAAAAGGTGAAGAGTTAATTATTAATTACAGGGATACTTCCTTTTGCTATGAGGAACGATCAAGTTATCTTAAATCTATAAACATAGATTGCCAATGTAGAATTTGCAAGTTGGAAAGATCTGAATCACAAGAAATTAAACTCAGAATGACACAACTCTTGAAAACTTATAATGAATCAATCAAACCTAAATTATTAAAATCGCATTATGTTGATCCTTCTCTTATTAAAGAATTAGAAGATATAATTGTTGAATTACGAAGCCTTCGAAAAGAACACTCAGATCTAGGATTTAATACAATGGAACTTAGTAGTACCCTGGCTTATACTTACCATGAAAGTGGAAATAATAAAAAGGCTCTATCTATTTTGAAAGAGGCATATGATTTATATAAAACAACTCGTTTGAAAGAAATTCATAACATAATCCTAGATATTATAATTATCAGTTTAGATCTCAAGTTGATTGAAGAAGCTAAGAAATGGTTTGATATGATATTGAAAATAGTTGTAGAACCTATAATGGGCAAACTTGAGGATGATAAACCTGAATGGAGAAAAGAAGCATTGCATTTGGCAGGAAAAATTTTGCCGGAGATAATTTCAATTGCTGAAACTCTAGAAATAGTATAAAGAAACTTTTAGTCAGATTGCTCATTTTAAGAACAAAACAGAATTTTATATTGTTAAATTCTTATGCTATAAATTCTATAAATCTTTCTAAAGATATGTATTCTAAATAAAATAAATAAATGCAAATTTCTTATATTTCTGCAATTATATTTATTTTTAATTGACTTTGTATAAATTTACGGGCATATTTGGTATAGTGCTAATCATAAGAATATCATTTGAATCTTATACATATATCCTATTAGCCGATTAAAAGTCCGCCTTTATTTTCATGACATCCATAGTTATTAGTTACTAGCTTCATTTTAATAATATTACATTTATTATTCCATTTAATCGAAAATGAAAAAGGCAAAGGATTGAATGAAATTCTGTCAAATAATTCTAACTTTTCTTCAAAAAAAATTAGGATCAAGTTATTACACTATTTAAATTTTAAAAGAAAAAAATCATTTATTTATTTTATAAAACCAAGTACAAATAATAAGAAAAAATAATAATATACAGTATATTACGTAACTAAAACTATAAACTACATAAAACATAGTATTTCGTAAAATTTTACCATAATCTTAAAAGAATAAAAGACGATTAGAACATAAATGATTATACCCGAGTTAAAATGATTATCGAATTGAAGTGTAATCTAAATGCAAATTCGAATGTACGAATGTTTTTTAAATACGACGAAAGGTAAAAAGTGTGAGACTGTCAGCGATATTTGAAATATTTGTCATAATCAGATTTTTGCGCATTTTAGGATTCACGAAATTAGAAAACGATTTAAAATTATTTAAGTTATTAGGATTGGATTGAATATAAGCGAAGAAAAAAATATATCAATATGAAATAAAATATTATTTTTAAATGAATGTAATCATCATTAGTAAAATTTGGAACCATAAAAAATTTGTTTTACGAATGGATGGTTTGATTGCCTTAATGTATAAATATTGGTATGTCTTATTTTTCTACGGTTTCTACGTTTACGAAGGATACGATAAGACGACGGGTTGGTCAAAGGAGTTTGTTCAGAATCTATATATTTTCTTTGATATAGAGAACTATTGCAATCGGAAGTAATAGAAGAAAATGGCGAAAATTAAAAAGAGAAATAATTCATTAAAGCGAAAGGCTAAAATAAAAAGTTAGTTACGCAGATAATTCGTACGACCCTTCCTTCTTTCTTAAAACTTACCATTTTCTTTCAAGTTGAAATTGTTGTAATTGTTGGGTAACATTTTGTGACAGTTGTTGAGAATGCAAAGAACTTTTATTGAATATTTCTTGTCTCTTTTGTTCGTGTTCTTCACGTAATTTCTCTTGACAAGCATCAAGTTCTTTGCATACCTCTTTATGGGAGGAAATAACATTAGTATCGATCCATTTATAAGTTTGACTGAGATAGTTAAGCGATTGGTTGTCAGAATAAGTGACTGATGGTTGTTCCATTTTTTTTTACAAGAGCGAACTATTTAAAAATTTTCTTAAACGTATCGCGTATTTGTTTCAGTAAAATTTGAGAAGGAATGCAATTAAAAAAAATTATTTTTTTATTTTTTTATTTTTTTTTGAGGGTTAATGGGTTAAACGCCTAATAGGGTTGTTTTATATATAAAATTTTTTTTCTTTTGGCCTTCTGTTTTTTACTAATATATTGATGTGTAATAATTTTTAATCAAGTTATTTTTTAAAAGTTAGGCTTTTCCTATATTTTAGTTTGTATAAAAATATTATAATGTAATATAAAAAACAATTTATTTTATTATGTTATAATATAATTTATATCCCATTTTTTATTGTAACGAGATTCAATTATAATTAGTTTATAAAATGCTATTTTTTTGAAATTGTGTAAGGAAAATTTCCTTTCAAAGAGCTCACGTAGCTATTTTTTCTTTATCATATCAGCATTATCAGGTAATCACGTATTGTTTGTCAGAACCGAAGATCATATCCTGGATATTTTATATGAACCACCAAATTAATAAAGGATTGGTTCGGATTATTCAAATGAGCTCCTCCGACGCGTAAACAATTGGTTTCTTTCAATATTGCCGTTTTACGGATAAGGGTTTTTGTAATTAAGGATTAGTAATGTATTAACTTCTATGGACTAAATGAAGGAAACGCCCACTTAATTTCTGCAAATGAAAAAAGCAACAAGAAATCATAAATTGTGCATCTTTTAATTAATTATACATCTACTAACTATTTTAATATCATCATTTAATTTTATTAATGTATTTATTTATTTTTTACATCAAAAATATATTAATTATTTTTTTTTCTATTTGTATAAAAAATTATTATTTGGCGTACGCTAATTTTTCCATGCATAATTACGGTGTTATTTGTTATGTTGTAACAACTTCTCACAGCCCTATCAGACAATCATTTTGAGTAACATACGTTACCCGGATTGTTATCAATAATCAAACTTATACTCTTGACACAATTTGTCGTCCATGGGTATAATTCCGAATTACTATTGAACAAATAACCTAAAATTTAATTCACTTAATAAAGTTACGAATTTTATATAAAATCAATTTTTTTTTTTTTGAGATATTAATTTGATTTATTATTAATTACTGATGTTCATCAGTATTGTAAATTTCTTCACTATTTTTTTTTTAAGTTACATGAACACTAACCCAAATAAAAAAAAAAAATAATTTCATCATTGGTATAATAGATACAACATCAATAAAATTAATATCTTATTACTAATAATTTTGAAACGTGGTTCTTATATTTATATTTGTTTTTGTTGTTGTTTATTATTTATGCCCGAATATAAGAAAAAGTGGCATATTCTGATTGACAACGAAATACCAATTAAAAAATTTTTCAGTGTGATACACTGATACGGTTATGATATCACGAGGATTCACGAGACAATTAGAACGGAAAAATTTTCGAAATTTGCCGGTCAAAATTCCGAAACATTCAGCCCCCGCTCTTTTCCGTAATTAATCTGGCACTTTTTTTTTTTAAAAAAAAAAAAAGATCGAACAATGTTTTAAATTTTACACGAACAATAATATCCAATTCCAACCTTTTCCTAATACAAATTTTCGTCCTGAAACACTTTCTTAAAAACATTACGTAAATATAATAAAATAATTTAATTGAACATTTTTAATAAAATTAATCGTTGAAAGATTTTAAAAAAGGATTAATTTAGAAAAGGATAAAAGACTAATTCGAAAGTAATATGTCACAAACCCAACTATGAAGGAGCATCAGAAATTGAAGCTTGGTAATTTTTGAATACAATTTTAGTGGTAAAACAAGTCTATAATGAATGAAACGGTCGCTAACTTACTTATTCAATCAAAGTAGAAAATGAATGTTCAAATGAAAACATGTCAAAATTAAGTCGTATATATTATCGGCTGATGATTCTTCTCAAGTAAATACTTTGATTTATATATGAAGTATATAATACGGTCGGTATAAATATCGAGAATATAAAATTTTGCACCGCAGAAAGGCTAAACAACTATTCCATCATCAATAAGTTTGAAATATCAAAGAAACATCATAAGCATATTTACAAAACAATAAGTAATACTAACCATTATGCGTAAGCCACAAAAACGCGTTCATGATTTTCAATATTGCTCACATAACTAAAAATAATCATGTGTGCTGTGTTAACATGAGTTTCCTTTTGAATTTTGAACACTGATTTTAAATATACCTTCAAAATTTCATTTACTATTAAGTCAGGTTGTCATGTAAGTTATTTTTTCATTTGGGGTAACAAAGTACAAGACTAATGTTTTGATTATTTCGTCATTACGAAGTCATGTAGTCATGTGCATGACATGCAGATCACCATAGAAGTTACATTTAAGGTTAATTTTTACTTCCGCTCATATGACATAATCTTTTATTCTTTACATTTTTTTAAAATGTCTTCAAAATTTTGGGCGGAGTTATCTAATGATTATGAATAACTTTTTGAAACTGAAATAGGATATGATGCCCTATAAAAAAAGTAGATACGTTTTTTATACTGAAAGATACGTTATGTGTACTGAGATATACGTCTAGATACGTCTAGATACGTTTTGAGATACGGAAAAATGCACAATTCCGTATCTTGCAAGACACGTTTTGTATACGGAGACATTGAAAAAACGTATCATGCGAGATACGGAATTGTGCATTTTTCCGTATCTCAAAACGTATCTAGACGTATCTCTCAGTATACAAAACGTATCTTTCAATATAAAAAACGTATCTACTTTTTTTATAGGGATGTTGTTATTTATGCTGGAGAAGAACCGAATGTTAAAGAAAGTCCATGATCATTCAAATATTTTGTGCATTAGGTCTAAATATTTTCGTACGGCATTTTCTAATGAATGGGCAGAAAAAACTGATGGAAAATTTATTTTAAGGAAACCAAATATTTCGCCTTATTTAATTAATATTATTCTCAGGTAGGTAACAAGTTAACATACTATTGTTATATGAAGTTCTAAATATACAAATTAATAATTATTGAATTATATTTTAAGGTTTATTTATTGTGGAAACATTGAACTGAAAAATTTACAAGGATCAGATGTATTGAAATTATTGATAGCTGTAGACCCTATAAAAAATAAGTGTCTGGAAATTGTCCAGAAATTGTCCAGAAAATTTGTCTAAAAGTACCTGGACATTTTCTGGACAATTAATGTCCAGAAATTGTTCCAAAAACACACTCATTTCTGGACACTCATTATTGTCCAGGATTTGCCCATAAATTGACCTGAAATATTTTTTCATAAAATTTGTCATAAAAAGGTGTTTAATATGTAACCATCATTATAGTTGCTCTTAACCTAAAATATTATATCATAGATAGTATTTTTGCCTGCTCAACAAATTTAATTAGTATGACAAAGAAGGTTATGAATGTCAGTTTTGTGCTTTTTGCATTTTTTTACAAAATTAATTTATCCTTTTTTGGAAGTAGCATCCAGAATTTGTCCAGAATTTTTTCA
>QZLH01000122.1:135360-152964 GCA_003833135.1 Oehlia diaphana | reverse complement strand
CCAGCATTCTGAGTAATTTAAATAAATATATAGACGCATAAATTAAATATTTTAATTATTACCTCTATATAAGTTACTATATTTAACAAGAGTTCCGTTGATAATTTCTTCTCTTTTACCATTCAATATAGCTAAAACTAATCCTGCATCATGATCAAGTTTATAAAAAGGTTTATATCCACTTGAAATTTGCCATAATAAAACTCCAATACTATATACGTCAGATTTTTTATCTAATTTAAAATTTTGATTTTCTAATTTCTTCGGATCTATGTAAGGCATTACACCAAGTATTTTTGATGTATTACTTGATGCTTCAGCTATTTTTTTTGATAACCCAAAATCTGCTAATTTAATGTTTTTCTGATGTATAAGTATATTATTTCCATGCTTTAATACAGGATAAATAATGATGTTAAAACGTATATTACAATAAAATAAGTTAAAGATAAGAATTTAAATAAATTTACATTACCAAATCACGATGAATAGTATCTTTTTCATGCAAAAATTCTATAGCACTAGCAAGCTGTGACGCCAAGTTATATTTATCATTCCAATTGAGCTTATTAAAATTCTCGTTTAAATACGTATTTAATGTACCGCTATCAGCGTATTCCAATACAAAAGAATATTTTTGGATTGTGTCTAAATAGAACATTTCAACAATAATAAATAAATTTCTATTATTAAAGTTACAGTATATACAAGTATTAATATAGTATTTATACTTACCAATTTCAACTCTTGTGATTCCATACAACCGTATAATATTTTCATGATAATTAACACTTCGGTGTAATTTTAACTAAAGTATATATAAGGGTATTATATACTGTAAGTATTTTTTATTTAATCGAAGTTTTAAATAAATATTGTTTAAAAGTATTAAATTTACCTCTTTTACAACTTCATTAAGAGTTTGTTTCTCATAATTAAAAGATTTCAAAGCGAAAATACGATTGGAATATTTTCGATTAACACGATAAACATTTCCGTATGCACCACTTCCTATCAGTTGAATATTTTTGAAGTCTGAATATTCATATAATTCGATATGTTCTTCGGTAATCGATTTCTCCAACCATTCAATGTAATAATTTAAATCTTTTATTTTGGTATATTTTGACATTTTTTTCTCCTGAATTTATTATTTGAAAATTCACTTTATTTATTCGTTTGGTCAATAATTTATGTTGTCATGTGTAACAAGTGCTACAGTACTCACATTAATGAAATCTATGTCGATCATCTGCAATTGCCGTAACGGCGTAACGTTTTAGTTCCTTTATAGGTTTTGTACTAGTTTTGTAGCCAAATTTGCCCAAATTTTATTTATTAAGTAAAAATTTCAAAAAATTATTGGTTAATAATAACTTTGAAAAAAAAAATGATGAACCATTACAAATAAAGAATAATTCTTTGAATTAATATATTCACTATCCATTGATGCCGGAAATGTAAAATTATACATACCTCTTTTACTATTTATTTTATAGTTTGTTTGTTTTTCGATAATTGATCTTTCCAACCAGTTAACGTAATAATTTAAATCTTCTTCGGTATTTTTGACTATCTGATAAAAATTATTTATTATTATGGTTATTTTGACCACATGATCATTTGAGTTCAACCCACATTTTTAGGATCGGCAGAGGTACAAGTGATTGAATGATTGAAACAGATGTCGATCATCCATTTAAGAAAAATAACATATCGGCTGATTGGGGAAATTGGACCTTAATTGTTTCCCTAAACTATTAATATTACGTAATCTGATTCTCTAAAAACTCAAAAGAAATTTCCTTTTTTATGCGTTTAAGCCCCTTTTTACTTATGTATAATCGCGTCTAACCCTATTTTTATTATGTATATTATTATGTACATCACGTCTAACCCATTGTCCTTCTTCCTAACCCATTGTCCCAAGTACTATGATCTGTCAAAATATTTATTGTTTATAACAGATGAGAGTATTGATGCGAGTATATATATAATAAATGTAAAGTGGTCACCAGAAGTATATTTAAGTGGCGTAGTTTAATTTATTGGCTGACAATTGATATGACAGTCCCTCTTACTGATCGCAAAAATATCCCCCAAAATTTTAGGAACTTCCTCTATCGGCCGATATGAATCTTTACGAAGATAAAATAATAAAATAGTATTTGACAATACATATTTTATGAAATCTTTCAATTTTCATACATAAATTGGTTAATAATTTAATAATTTAATTTTATATTCGTAGATGTAAATGGAAATAGAAAGAGGACTAAATAAGTGATGAATTTAGATTGTTATTGTGATGTTATTTTATAATATCATATGATTACTTGTAAAATTTATTAATGAATACTTTATTAATTTGTTAGAATTTCAATAATCGAAAAAAAATTTTTATTTCATATCATGTAAATTTATATTTAAGTTATTAAGTTATGAGGCAAGAAATAACGAAAATTTTAATTACTATCAGAGATGATAAACTCAAGGAAAAAATAATAATATATCGATCTTTCATGTTGCCGTATTTTTTATCGTCAAAATCGAGTAAATCTAACCAAAATAAGCTTAACACATTTTATATATTAAACGCAAATTCCTTCTAAGTTGAAAATTTTCTTTGGTCGTTGTTTCACAGATGATTTCAAAATTAAAAAATAAGAAATTTCAATTATGATTTTTAAAAAATTTTTTTTTTATTAGCTTCCAATTTGAATGAACAAATTTGAATAAAAACTATTAAGTTCACATATGTTTGGCGCAGATAACAATGCGCAGTAATTAACCCCGAAAAAATTCTGCAATAGTATTAACATCGATCATTTCCTAAATCGTCAGAGTACGTAATATTTATTAAGCACACGTAATGTATTAAATTTCAACAAAAAAAAAACATTCGTTCACTAATCATCTCAAAACTCAAACTCAAACTAAAAAAAAAAAAAAAAAAAAAAAAAAAAAAAATGTCCTTAAATAATAATATTTCAGATGACGATGAAATTTTCTTGAAGGAATTTTTAAAAGATTTTTATCGTCAAATTATAAAAATAGAATATTATCCTAAATTTAGGAATATATTAAAGGAATGGATAAAAGATTATTTAAATTATAATGAAAAAGATCCTGAAATGATTTTAAAATTTATGAAAAATCATAAAGAAAATGAAAATTGGTTTTCAAGTTTAATAGGATTTTTTTATGAACATATTTTAAATAATAAAATTGATAAATGTTTAATTTTAAATTTTTATTTATCATCAATTAAAAATTATGAAAATGATGATAAAAAAAAATTAAATTCTATGTATCAATTAATTAATATTATATATCAAAATATTTATTATCATTTCATTATTATAGAGATATTATTTTAGATAAAAATGATTTTATGATAAAAAATTTGGAAAATGTACATGTAATGTCACATGGTAATAATGATCAGTTTGAAAATTTTAATGGGTTGAAAATAAATTTACGTAAAGATGAAATAAATATTATGGAAAAATATTTTGATTCATTAGACAAATGTTCAAATGAAATTCAATCAGATTATATCAAAAAGAAAGAATCGGTAGAATTTGGAATTGGAAAATTTAAAGATAAACATAAAACATTGGAATTTTATTCAATATCAGCAGAAGAAGGAAATTCTAGTGCACAAAATAATTAAGGATATTGTTATCAAAATGGAATAGGAATAACAAAAGATGAGATGCAAGCATTTAATTGGTTTTTAAAGGCTGCAAATAAAGGAGATGTATTTGCAAAATATAATTTAGGTATTTGTTATCAAAATGGGATAGGAATAAATAAAGATGAAAAGAAAGCTTTTGAATGGTATCTAGAATCTGCAAAAGGAGAATACTCATATGCACAAAATAACCTTGGAAATTTATACCAAAATGGTAAAGGCACAGAAAAAGATTTGGAAAAGGCTGTTTACTGGTATAACAAGGCAGCTGAAAGTGGAAATAAATTTGCACAATATAATTTAGGAAATTGTTATAAAGATGGGAATGGTATAAAAAAAGATGAAAGAAAAGCATTTGAGTATTATAAAAAATCAGCTACTCAAGAATATTTAATGGCACAAATTGAACTTGGAAATTGTTATAATAAAGGAATTGGAATTATAATTGATAATATAAAAGCATTTGAATTATATAAAATAGCAGCTAATAAAGGAGATTCCATTGCACAATATAATTTAGGTAATTATTATAAAAATGGATATAATGTTGTGAAAAAAGATGATAGTAAATGTTTTAAATATTATAAAAAGTCAGCTGATCAAGGATATTTAGAAGCTCAATTTGAACTCGGAAATTGTTATACTAAAGGAATTGGAACTGAAGTTGATAATGTAAAAGCATTTAAATTATATGAAATAACGGCTGAAAAAGGACATGTTATTGCACAATATAATTTAGGTAATTGTTATAAATATGGAGATAATGATGTAGAAAAAGACAAAAGAAAATGTTTTGAATATTATAAAAAGTCGGCTTATCAGGGACATTTAGAAGCTCAATTTGAGCTTGGATATTGTTATTATAGGGGAACTGGAACTGAAGTTGATAAAACAAAAGCATTTGAATTATTTAGATTAGCAGGTGAAGAAGGACATAAAATTGCACAAAATAATCTTGGCGTTTTATATTGCAATGGTAATGGTATTGAAAGAGACTTAGAAAAAGCTGTTTACTGGTTTAGCAAAGCAGCAGAAAATGGATATAAAGTATCACAATATAATCTAGGTGAATGTTATGAATTGGGAAATGGTGTAGATAAAGATGAAATTAAAGCATTTGAATATTATAATAAATCGGCTAATAATGGGTATAAAGATGCAAATTTTATGCTTGGATATTTTTATGTAAATGGTATTGGCACTGAAGTTAATAAAGAAAAAGGATTTGAATTATATTATAAGGCAGCTGGCAGTCATTTTGATGTTACTCTCTTTGAAAATGATGAGTTAATTATAAAGGATTTAGATAAAGTTAATTATTGGTACCATAAAGCTGCGGAAAATGATAACAAATTTGCATTATATAAATTAGGAGAATTTTATGAATTAGGTAAAGGTGTTGGAAAGAATGATATTAGATCATTTGAGTTTTATAAAAAATCAGCTGCTCAAGGATTTGCTGACGCTCAATATAAAATTGGATATTATTATGAGAAAGGAATTGGAACTAATATAGATAAAGAAAAGGCATTTGAATTGTATAAAATAGCTGCAACAGAAGGAGATGTCAATGCACATAAAAGTCCTATAGATTATATGAAAAAGTTCAAGACGACGTTATTAAAGAAAAGAAAAAAAAATAGAAAATAAAAAAAAATTTAGAAAATGAATCCAATTGTTAGTTATATTATAAAATAAGTATTTATCATTATTTATGGTCTCACTTTTCAGTTTCACAAATTCTTAGTCAGTTCTTTCCTTTTTGCTTATAATTATTGTATTTTTATAGTTACAATGATATTGGCAACTTATTTTATTTATTTTTGTTTTATATTTTTTTATAAATAAATACCAAACTTTTCATAGTATTAATATATAAAAATTGACGCAATTCTCGCAATTCTCCAATTAACAATTTTGATTCAATCTACTATTCATTTATTCTTAATTGGCTCGGAAGGGTTTACTGTATGGTGATTGATGAATTAAAGTATTATGGCCCGAATAATTAAACAAATATGATGAATTCACATGTCAAATAATTTGGCCGCAAATTACTTTAATTTAATTCTCCAACTTAATGTTGTTAAAATCATAGTTTTTAGAACTTGGTAATCGCAAGAAAGCTTCAAGGACAGACGTAAACACTAAAATTCCTAAAGTTATTCAATGCAGTTACAAACATTTTACTAAAAATTAACTTCGAAAATTTTCCTGATAACAGTTAAATGGAGAGTTTCGGGTTGTAGTAATCACCTAGATAATTTTTTTATTGTATTTTCAAATTATTATGTTCAGACACCGATTATTTTTGCTTTATTCGGCCGCATCATTTCAAATGTTTATTTAGGAGAACCTAAAAATTTTGTTTGTGTGACCTTACATAAATGATATTTTCGGGAAATTTTATTAAATGTTTCTAGTATTGCGCTTTAATGAACTAATTCGTGAATTAATTATCAAGGTCAGTTTTACTATTACACATCTTAAGATAACTACTTGATGCAAAGTAAGTCTTTATGAGAAAATTCATTTAATCAAATTCATATAAAGAAAAATTCATCATATAAAAATTTCTGAAAAATTAAAATTTTCTTCAAAAAATAACAATGATTAATTATTAAAATGTTTAAAGATTTTTTTTTTTCCATCAATTTCATCAAACAAAATTTATACAGATACTAACTAACAGTGATCATAAATATCAAATCATTACTAATTTATATTATTATTGCAATACATAATAAATAAAATTAATGTATTTTAAGTACTACTAGATCATTATGTAATCCATAAAGTCGTAAACCGACCTATTTTCCAGCGTATTTTAGTAATTAAATTATGCAATAGTTTAAAAACAACATTTAAATAGTATATATCTTGTGCAACTTAAATAAATTCAGATTTTACTTTGTGGTAACTTCAATCATCATTTATTATAATATTATATCTTGTCATCAATCCAAGTTGCAGAATACACTTTGGCAAAATCATTTACTACTAATCTGTAAATTACTCATTCAAGAAATTATACATAGTTTATTATAGTTTTCTGGTTTACAAATTGAATCTTATCAATACCAAGATTTCCACTAGTCATCCTTCCTTTACTCATAATCTTTTACATCATAATTCTTCAGTAAAGGTTTATTTCAATACAAATAATTTTGGTATCGGATATAATTTGCCAACACATTTTCCATTGGTTATATTTAAAACTTACTTTACTGAGAAAAATATACATATTTCTTTTTTTAACGAAAATTTTATAAATTTTACGAAATAATTTAAATTAAGTTACTAAAAAGAATATTTTTAAATCAAAAATAGAAATTACACCAATTTTTTTCGGTCATATTTTTTCCAGTTTATGCAAATTTTGTACTCTAGTAACTCTACAATAGATTATATTCATCGGGAAAATTTTTCAGGAGATAAACATTACCCTATCGGTATTTATCACATTTTATCGCAAGAAATATAATGATGGTTAACAAATTTGATAATGATAAATTACATCATCGAAAAAATTCCACAAATTAATTAACGATTTTGGTAATTATCGAAGAAAATAAACATATGATATAGCAGCTAAAAGTATTTGGTATGAAATAGGTGTAGAAATATAATAGATTAGTTACATTTAGATCTTCTAATTATGCTTCTAATATTAGTATTCTAGATTAGTTCAGTTAGTATAGTTTTTTTTTAGATAGATTGTTAATTAACAGATGTTTACGTCTATATTATAATACAGTAGGTTGTTTTATATAATTATTATAATATTAATAAAGTTTTAAATTGGAGGGAACATAAGAAAATAAACATATTAATTCACGGTATTGATAATTATCAAAAAAATTTTATCACGTTAATTTTCAATAAACTACGATATTGATAATTACAGTATCAACATTACAAATACTAATAATTTAATAAGTTATTGGTAATTATCACAATTATTCCACCAAGATTAATGTTAATTAGAAGTTTGCTATTTATCATCACTGGTGGTCAACACCGGCATCACGTGATTATAATTAACCAATAAGTATTAATGTAACTAATATAATTATTTTATTTAACTTTATGTAATTTTACACGACTAAAAATTGCGTACATCTTTAATTTTTGAGAATACTCTAGTTAAATTATTAATAATGGATAAAATGAGTGATAAGGAATAAAAAAGAACAATAAAGAATAAAAAGAGTAATAAGAAACAATAACATGAAATGGTAATGGAAAAAGAACAATAGGAGACGAAATAGCAATGAAAAGAACAGTATGGGATGAAATGATGATGAAAAAGCAATATAGAACGAAAGGTGGTAGAAAAAAATGATAGGAAATGAAATAGTAATTAAAGGAACGGTATAGGTTGAAATGATGATGAAAAAGTGATATAGAGCAAAATGGTGATAAAAATAATGATATAAGACGAAATGGTGAATGAAAGGGACGATTGATAATGATAAAGTGATATAGAACAAAATTGTGATGAAAATAATTGGATAGGATGAAATAGAGATGAAAGAATGAAACTTTCTTACATGTTATTATTTTCTAACGATGCAATATGTGACGTAGTACTTAATATTAAACTGTTGTTAATGTTTAGATCGTCATTTATATCTACAGTCACATAACTCACGTTTGCCACATTGGTTGACTTTGAGATTAATTTGTATTTTTCCGATGATGAATAAGTACTTTTATTGTCTTCACTATAAATAACATTTTCAGAAGAAATAGTTTCTTTAAGCGTTAAAATAACTGCTTGTATATTTGGACGATCATTTGACTTAACAATCATCTGTGAAATAACAAAAATTATTAGACCTAAGCGGTTGTAAACTACAAGTGCTTAAACAAAAGTACATACCTTTGCCTTCCACGCCAACACAATTACAGGAAGTACCTTTGAGCCGAATTGTGTTATTTGTGAGGGGATTTCCAACATTTTTGTTCGAGTTATTCGGCATGTATAGCCAGCGGGGGAATCTACTAATCTGAGCAATAATATCATCAGACCTAAATTTCATTCAGAGAAATGATAAAATAAGCCACTAAAACAATATACAGTATATGTGAGGGACTCCATAATCAACACCTACCTGAGTGTATAAACCCGATAGATTGTAGTTTCCTTATCTTTTTCTCTTCATTTCCAACAGCTTCACACAAAGAATAAAACATATCCTTCATCATCTTCGGAGCTTTTATACCTCTTTCATGCAAAAGTTTTGTCCCATTGTTACCTTCAAAAGATTTACCGCCTCTGAACATCCGTACTCAGTAGAAACCTTTCGAATGATAAGATCTCCACGCCTTCCCATAATCTTTCTCTTCATTTTGACCAATTGCAGATCCGGTTCGATTACGATTATTCCTATTTGAGGATGCCCGGCTAGATGACTCCGACCTGATGCAAAAAAGATGTGAACCACTTATCATAGAAGAATGGTTAGTGTTATCTTCCCTACCTTGCAGTTTCCAATCCATTGACATTCCCAAATCCTCTGTCTACAAAATTCCAAACATGAACCAAGAGCCACAATTCCAGATGATCCTTCTCTAAACTCCCCGCTTCATATTTATGTAATCTGTAGATCAAGATAGAAATTAATAATCCAGGAATAAAAAGAAATAATTTACTATTGGACAGAACCCACAAGTTGTACGCAGTATTTCGAATCCAATCATGATCAAAATATGTTTGTCGATTGTATGGAGAATCCCACTTCTGAGATTTAAATATAGCATTTCTAAGGCTTGAGATGTCGGACTGATTCAGGATGTACAAGTAAGTAAATGATCATAATAGTATTATCAACAAGATATATAAAACTACCTACCACTCGAAAACTGTTAAGGTACGTTAATAAGTCTTGGGGCATCTGTGGCATTGGCTTAAGTTTATATTCTCGAATTTCATCAAGTTCAGTCTCAGTAAAAACTTCTTCATCGATATAAATGTTGTCATTTGGATCTATTACAAATGAATGACATAGGCTTTGGAAAGTCGCAAAATGTTAGATGTCAAGTAATAGAACCCGAGCTTTGTCCAATACATAAAGGATATTTACTGTTCGTGCCTGCATTTAATACCAAAATTGTATAGAACATCTTCTACTATCTTTCCCGTAGAAAGAATCCATTTGTCCGAGTCATTCATTTTTAAGTAAGTCTTTTCGAATTCAGTAAACTCTATCTTTGTCTTCAGCTTACTATCATCTACAACAGTATTATCATTATCGAAACTATCACGGGACGAAGACTCCGAACTATAAACGTAGTCATCATCATCATCATCATTAACAGATTCCGTAGATTCCGGATCAGAGTAATATTCTTTGGTTTCATCAGCCATATTCATCTCCCTTGCAAATTCGTCGTAAAGTGGCGAATCGCTCATAATACTCTCATTGTCACTTTCATCATCGTGAGCTGGGGTCTAAATATTGAGAAGAAAAAGTTAATTACTACGCATGATGGTTTGTTGCAGAATATACATTGAAAACATGTCGTACCTCTTCACTAGGATCTTTTCGTCGTTTTATGTTTCTGATCTGTGCACATATTTCGAAAGGGTTAAAAGACGATTTTGAAAACAAATAACAAGTTATATTCAGACCTTGTTCGGTGGTGTAAAAGGTAATTCCTCAACATCTCGTCTTTTTCTTGATAATGATTTGTTACTTTCGATAATGTTTTCATCGTCATTTATGTACTGTTTTGGATTTTGTGAATATTCTGCGATCATTTGAGATCCATGAAATTCAGAGGAAGCTGTAACAAGATTAATGCCCTTCTCGTCCGCAATAATCTTGGCCTTCGACTAATTATAAACAAGTTCCATTAAGCCTGTTGAAAAATTATGAGCATAAAATCATTTCAAACCTACTTTCAAAATTGTGATATTTTGTTGTCGTAAGATCTATTGCAATGTTTAGAATCATAATTGGTGTCAATAATGGAAGACAGTGGAATTAACAAGGCTAGCATCACTTACATCCAGTCGAGCAGAAATTACATCATTAAAAATTTTTTGCACATTCGAATTTTGACCCTTAATGAGTTTAATCCATAATTAGTAAACAAATATTCATCCATACGAAATTTATGATAAAACCATAATAAAAAGAAATGTCGCACATAGGGGGGGCAGTAAGTACTGATCCTCCTGACTCAGGTAATACTTGGCAAGATTTTTTAAAAACCCCCTACCTGGCAGGAGGTGCCTTTTTACCAAATTTGAAACATATTTACCTTAGAAATTTTATACTCAAAGCCCTTTGCTTTTGCTTCAAGCATGAAGCGTTTCAGCCAGGTGCCAGAAAGACCCTTAATATCGTTGGTATCCGGTGGAAGATTAACGATCGCTCAAAATTTGAGGAAAGGAAGTCAGGAAAAGACCAGTAAGAAGATTCCTTGCTATTGAGGTAGGTGACGATTTCTACAAGAATTTTAATAACTGGTAGTTCTCCTGTGTTATTTAATAATTTGTAATTACCTGTTTTGCCAGGATAATCGTTAGACATTGTATTTGAATGAGATCTTAAGGTTAGTAGTGGAGTATATATTATATATAGGAAAATGATTGTCGCACAGATTTAAATAAGTTACGCGACTGGTTACAAGGTAAATCACTATACATGAGCATAGCGGACATGCTCATATCACCTTGTCGATCATTTGCCGAACACTAATTCCGGATTTTAAAAACTTATTGCAAACTCACAAATATTTTTCAAATAATGTGGCAAAAAAATAATGGAAATCTAAGTAAAAACACTAAATTATCATATGACTTAATTATGTAATTATTAGCACAATTTTTAATAATATTATAAATATATTATTCGTATATGATAATTCACTAATTATTGCCGATCATCAGACTAAAATTGAAGTGCAAAAATGAATATGCGAGTGCGAAACTTAAAAATTTGCACAAATATTCTTTATATTATATAAAATTAATATTAAAAATAAAACAGTGATCCAGTCCATAATACAGGTTTTTTATTAATAGAGAATTTAGTGAATAATTTTACAAAATTAATAAATAAATGCCACTTAAATGTAAGCCATAAAATTAAGTAAAATGCCACGAAACTTAATAAATTAATGCCACGAAATCAAATAAATATTACTAAATTTAATAAATAATACTATAAAGTATATGCTGCCAACAAATTTTTATTGTCAAATTCTAACAAAAAATTACATTTTTGTTAAACTTAAATTTTAAAAACTTTGATTTAATTTTTAAAAAATTAAACTTTAAAATGTCAAATAACAATACACAAACCTGTGCATTTGATACATCTAATAAATGTAGTGGAAAAATTTGTAAGGGGGAAACAAAGTATCAATTCCAGAAACTAATACTGAGTTAATTTCATGTGGAATGTTTCTTTGTTTGTTCCATTATAACAAATTTATTACTAATGAAAACAATAATAAATTAAAACTAAATTAAGTTATTTGTAAAATTTGAGCATATATTAATGCGTAAAAATTTTCAAAAATGGCATTTATATTATGTGATATAATCAAATAAATGATCGACAAATTACGTGATAAAATAGGGATGTCCGCTATGCTAGTCGGTTCAGAGTCTAACGTCGTCTCAAATGATGGTGTAGGAGTTCGTATCTGCGACTGCTCCTATAGGTTATGAATCGATTTTTTGTTATGCCTCTTTAATGTTTCTATTTTTTAAAATGTTCGTTTATTTTTTTCATCCACGTTCTTTTCCAAGTCACACCAAGACCAAGTGATGGTTAATGATACTCCTGGTTAACAGCGTTAAAATAGTCCATCTTCTAACCTTCGCAATTTATTTGTATAAATCAACTTGCCATCACCCTTAATTTACTTACTAAATATTATCTCTGACAAAGCTTTTCCCATTAATAAATTGAATTTCAGTCCATTCTTATAATGGGAATACAATTAATAACATAAATTTTGAATGATACGATAACAAAATTTCCTCTGTAATGTAGTCCAACTATTAGTACAAGGTGACCTACATTTAATATATTCCAATGTAGGCTTACTATATATATATATTACTTTATAATTTCATATTAAGCACACAAATAATATTATTCTATAACAAAATTTATTGGGATGAGTATATAAAAAACAAGTATATAGAGAGATTTGATTAATATGGGTATATGTTTAATTACAATATTTATTCCATAAATCACTGTATATTTAATGTTTGTCAATATTAGTATTCATGACCTTTGACTTTATAATCAATAATATTATGAAACAAATAATTGATTAAAAACTTTAAAATTGAAAGAATTACAAAAAATATTATTTGAACTATCTTAAAAGATATAATGTTAAAATGATTCATTTAAAATTACGTCTATCATTAATTTTATTTACAAGAATTGTATAAATTTTTATATATATTATTTGGAATATGGTTTCATGTGATTTATATCTTTATGTTTCAGAATAAATTAAACTTTTACGTCATAATTTATCATAATTATTAACCAAAAATGTATCAAATTAAAAAATATATAAATAGCTTTCCTTATAAATAGCTTTCCTTATACATTTTTTCTTCTCACATTATTTTTTCTATTTTGTCAATATTTTTTTTTTTATATATAAGATTTTCTTAGTAACTCTTCTTAAATCATGCCACCAAAAAAGGAAATCGGTAAAGTGCTTTTATTAATTGTGAAAAAACTATTTTGGACTTGCAAATATAAAAATATTTACTATCCAATAAATTTCTTTTTCACTAGATTTAAAAAATTTGGATCTTACCCATATTTACACCCCAGAAGAGATTGAACACATTAACGATCATCTTAAAACTCGTATTAACTTTGAAAATGGAAGGTTACTTCCTATTCCACAATCTCCAATTGCTAATGAGGCTGTTGTACATGAAATTTCTAGACAACTTGGTAACTGGAATGTTGAAACTGGTCAAAATGGTATTGTTACCACATCTCAAGGAGGTTATAATTTTAGTATTAGAGGCCAGAGGAAGATTCGGGCACCTCATATTGCTTTTATACCCGAAAATATTTATAACTCACTTAGTAAAACTCAGCTTTTGACTTTTCTTGGTCGACCTTTTACTCCCATATTTGTTACTGAGGTTGTAAATATTTCAAAGGAAGCAATATTAAATGAAGTTGATATTAGATTCAAGAATGATTACTTTGCAACTGGTACTTCTGTAAAGTTGGGATGGTTAATTGATCCAAGGAATCACATGATCTGGACTTATGAAAAAGATGATGATGAAAATGTTACCCGTCAGAAACGTAAATGGGAAGATTTAGACGGCGGTAATATTTTACCAGGTTTTACTTTGGACATAAAATTGGTTGAAAATATTATCTCGCGGGTATGTTTTTATTTTTATTTATTATATTAATAGATTTTTTATCTTAGTTTAATTTTTGCACTTTAGAAATATGATGAAGATGAATTATTAATTGAAGAAGTTAAAGAAAATGAAGATAAAGAAAGTGAGCAACAAACCAGTGAAAAAGATTTGGGTTTGATATGATTAACGAAAAGACATTACAAATATTAAAAAAAGAATTAAGAATATATTATGTTACAAATATACATTTCTTTTTGAATATGTTTGACTAAGTACTGTATATAGAATAATTGGATTAATAAATTGTAATCAACTGTAGGTGAATAAAATTTTTGTGCAGAGATATTTTATTATGTATGAAATATCTTATACAGTAGCATAGTGCAATTTTACTCGGATATAGAGTATTTTGTAACTTACAATGTACAACTTCTTAACAGTATTATTACATTAGACATAATATAAGTATTAATAAATTGATATCACTTTTCAAATTTATATCATGTGCTTTCGATAAAATATGTTTAGATTATATCTTTAATGATATTTTTATTTATTCATAGTTATAAAAAATTTGTCGTGAATTATCTATTATTTTCATAAATCGTTATAGATATCAGCAAAAAGACTTTTTTTGATGATTTTTTTTTTTTCGAAAAAATTTACATATATATATATTATCATTGAAACCACCATTATTGATTTTTTTAATAAGAATAAAAAATATCGATTTTTGGAATAATTAATTTATTTATTCATAGTTTTTTTCACGATAGAATTTTTTTTAATAAATTTTTTATTTGGTACCTTTTTTTCATAAAGATAATTTTATTTGATATTAAATTAATTAACAATAATGGAAATTTTTATTATCATAACAACTTGGAAAAGTTAAGCCTGTAACAACTAAGGGTCTGCAGTATGCATGTTGAATCACTTGAATGTATTGAATTTCAGGGATTATTCAAAAAAGGAGTAGTGAATATTGTGGAAGAAGGTTTTGAGGGGATAATAATATCATCACCAGAGATTGTCGGACATAATACTTAAATCTGTTATTAATTATTAACTAGCCAGTATTTTTTATTAATTATTAATTAGTACAAAATGATTTACGCTATTATTATATACTGTAAATGGTGTAGGTGGTATAAGTGATGGTGGTAGTGATCTCGATACCTTCCTAAGTTTTTAGTAAAGATAATCATTTGTCCTGATCTTTAACTTTCTTGTATCATTACTTTTGGTACTGTGGCTGAGTTATTGTTTGTAACACTGTGTATTAATTTAAATTTAAAACAATAGAAGTTTTTTAACGCTTTTTTCAACACATCTTTTTTCGATTATGTCTAAAATTTATGATACTGAGGATACAAATAAATGGTTAATTGAATTGAAGAGGCTTTTGATAAAGAACTTTTAAGACATTTCGAATTATGAATACTGGTAGGAGAGGTCCAGAAAAACGTACCGTGCAATTTGGAAAAATTTTGAATATTTAGCGTTAAAATCTTTTTTTTAATCTAGATAATACTACCGCGAAAGAAATTGTTCATGAGGTAATTGCGAAATACAGCATATAATAATGTTGTCCATTTTCAATGTTTATAGTTTAACCCTTTATTGTTATATTTAAAATTTGAATTTATATAATTTAGATTAAATTGCAACGAAAAGTAGATTATAGTAATAATATTATTCGCTTCCATGGAATAACAAATTTTGGGCCAGGTAATATAAGTATAATAAATCTATTGTAATATTCAAATTAATTAAAAATTATTTCTTTTGTTCTTTAGAAAACCATATTATAACTTTATAACTTTAGTAGTTGATTATGCAGACGGTGGTAGTCTTCGAAACTATTTGAAGAAAAATTTTACTAAACTTATTTGGGGGTGATAAATGGAATTTGATTTACCAGTTAGCTTGTGGAGTATCATGCTTGCATAATGAAGGAATTGTCCACCAAGATTTGGTAATTATTTATTTTATCAATTCGATTAATTAAAAAATTGAATTGTTATTTTATTTATTGAATAGTAAGAAAATTTTAATAAATAAAAATTATTTATCTTTATTTAAATCATTATTATTATCAAATATATACAATTGTTTAATACAATAACTTTAGGTATAATTCCAGTTATGAAGTATCACTAATATTATTATTTGAAAAATTGTAAAATTAGTTTTGATTTTTATACAATTGGAAGTCAGTTTACTTATCAAAAATAATATTTAATTGAAAATATTAATTATGTACAGCCCATGGTGATTCGAACTGAATGTAGTTCAATAATATTCCAAAATTTAGAACAAATTCTTCCTCCTAAATTAAAATATTTACATTTGAAACTTTACCACATTGAAGAAGTGTTTCTAAAGAATTCTCAAAATATCTTTAGTCATTAAAGTAATAACAGATTAATAATTTCTTAATAAAGTATTTTACCCTCTATAAAAGAATATATTATGAAAAGAAAAGGGTTATGATGAATTGTTTTGATTTTAAAGATGAAGAGATTTGGGTTGTATAATATTAAAGTGCAAAATTTTGATTACCTACTGTGTATGATTATATTATAAGGACAATTGATTAATCATTAAGTAGTATTTTATATGAAGTTGCTTGTAAATTTACTCAATATAAATAAAATATACATTTATTGATTGTTGATGATCTATGATTTTATCAATCAAAAAATCTGAAATTTGGTGATACTACGCCATTATTTTATAAGTTCTTTATGAAATAGAAGTAATGACAAATTTTTTATAATTTGTAAATTTAGTTAACGTTAACGATCTGATTTTTTGATTTCCCGATTTCCTTTATACATACATGTGATAAAAACCACTGACTACACCTTTTTGCAAACGGCTATAAATAAAAAGATTTTAGATGAATATTAAAAATTTTTACAATAAATCACTTTTAATTTAACTTAACTGGAAAATTATATAGTAAGTTTATTTATCACAAAATTAGGTCCTAACATTATATATATTCTTCAGTCCTATTATAATAAAATTAAACACTGTGTAAAAAGAATTTTTTTTTTTTTTACTAAATTTATTGTAATATAATTTAATTTAATAATTAGAAATGAAATAATACAATATAAAAAACCAGGTAAATTTTTGGAATATAATTACTTAATATCTGTTATTTTATTTTTTATATTGATTTTTTAAATATGATACAACAATTAATAGTCCACTGAATAACAATCATTGATTTTTGTTTATGACAATCAAATTTGTTTAACGTTGTAAAAAAAAACGTAAATTATTATTTTTCCTTTTTTGGTTATGAGGCGTAAAATATTACGTATCAAGTTTAACAAAATTTACTATGTGGGATAACATGAAATTTTGATCAACAATTTGCATTTACTAATTTTTCAGGTGAATAAACTTAAATTTTAAAATAATTCATTCTTTCTTTCTTATTGATTACATTATGTCCACCCTTCGATATGAATTAATTGGTGCAACAATGAGTAGAGTAACACTGTTA
>QZLH01000122.1:109960-133694 GCA_003833135.1 Oehlia diaphana | reverse complement strand
ATTATCAAAATATGTCAGATGAATTATTCAAATCAGAAATGGATAATTTAGAAATGAATAAAGTAGAAGAAAATTATACGAGTAGCAGATTATTTACAAGTAAAATTCACAACTTTGGAAACCTACCTGAACCAAGAAATGCAACAGAAGGTATGAGTGTATAATATTTTATTAATGAATATATTTATTTTAGAATATATTATTAATAATATCTCTTTATTATAATAGAAGAACAAGAAGGTATAACCTTATAAATAATAATTTCTACTATTTTTAGTTAATATAATAATTTAGTTTTAAATACTTTATTTTACTGCTAATAGTGTTTCATAGTAATTTGTATAATTTTAACATTCCTAACAATAGTAAGTACTGTATTCATTAACGTTACCATTATTTTATGATGACATAGGTTTATAATTGAATTATATTTGTTTTTAGTTAACGATTTTAATGGATCAAATAAGCAGTATAGTAAGAAATTAATAAGTATAATTAAAGTGACTTATTTGAATTAATAAGTTTAAAATATTAAAATCTATTTTTACATTCTTAATTTTAGGTGATAGTGAAAAATTACCCAAAGAATTTATAAAGTTGCAAATAAATTCAAATAGTAAGTAAATAAGTGAAATAAAAAATATTCCTTGTATTAGTTTCATTTATTAAATAACGTGACTTTTATTTAAAAATAATACGACGAAAAAGAACAAATGAAAAGGAAGGATATTGATATTGATGGTAAGCAAAAAAAGTAAAAATTATTTTGTCAATATATTTATTTAATGCAGTTTAAATTTAAAAATTCAAGATGATGAAAAAGAAATAATTCAACAAAAAATGAAAAAACAAAGTATTGGTGATATTGATGGTATGCGAATTTTTAATTTAATTTTATACAATCTTTTAATTTAATTATTTACTATTTCTTATAGATGATGACGAAGTATATAATAATCCAAATCTTCATTCAGAAGAACAAGATGAACTGGAAATTCCTGATGGTAAGTTCTTAAATAAATAAGATTTCTTTTTAAAGCAAATAATTAATTCATAATTTATAATTTTTAATTTTTAACTTTAGATGGATTTTGAATCATTTAACAATGTGTTTTTTTTTATATTTTTAAATAATTAATTAATTATTTATTTATTTATCATGGATTATTTAAACACTAAGATTAGAGTAGTAAATGTTTTACAAAATTCTTAGTTTGTAATTTAAATAATTTTAATAAATTATTAAATGTATAAATACCATATATTGATTTAATGAATTAGTATTTGTATTATTCAAATTTTTTAATGTTGTTCCATTAAAAAAAATTAACATTTCGATGATAATAGCTAAAGTTTAGATTCGAGTATTCAAAAAAATTTATTTTTTTCAAAAAAAAATATTAATAAACAATGCTTTGTTCTCTCTCTTCTCCCACTACTTTGGATGATTCTGGAAATTTACGTATAAATAATTTGGTCTTTATGGATGACTCCACGTTAATTTCCTCAACAGTTTAAGATTGGACATAATATTACGGAAGAAAATCTACATATCATCCGGCTTTATCTTTATCCTTGCGTATTATACAAAAACGTGGCTTTATAACTTAAAGCGATTTATTCGTAAGTCATAAAGTGAATATGAAAACGAAAGCACGGAGTATAGTGGTTGCTTTCAATAGGAAAATAAGTACTGGCAAGACCTTTAGGCAGAAAGATAAGGAAGATCTTTCAAATTCCATATTATATATATTATGCGTATTATGCTTATTCTATTATACATCTATCAAAAAATACTTTGATGGAGGGACAATTCCGTTCTTGAACCCGAAATTTACAAAAAAGAAAATATCAAGAAATGTTTATAAATCTTTCTATTAAAAACATTAAAAAATATAAAATTCTTCAACACTTATTGATATTATATATTACAATATATATCTTTTAATCACATTATTACATATAAATATTATTCGGATCAAAGTGTAACATTTTTCTATTAAAAAGTCACAAGTTGAGCCACTTATAAATATTGTTGAGTCATCCAATAACATGTATAAAAAAAATTAAATATATATATACATATATACATACATATAAAAATAGGTCAAACAAAGAAAAATTCGTCATGCAAATCGAAAGATCACTGAGCTTCCGATTGTTACTCCGAAAATGTATTAATCCATCAAAACACCCTTAGTATTCTTAACAAAGGTGAGTTATTGTGTTCAATTGAGCTTTAATTGCAATGAAGGCTATCATATTATGATTATTTTTAATAGCTTCTTCAATCCAATTGATACGTTCATTTGTATTTTCGGTATTCTGTCCTTCAACATTATCGAGCACATTTGCTTTTAACTGAGAAACTACTTGAAATATCGTTGGACGATTATCTGATTCACATTCTAAAACAAATATAATTTATTAAATTCTACATATTCCTCAGGTGTAACACAAATATAATTTATTAAATTCTACATATTCCTCAGGTGTATCAGGAACAACCTTTTCTCTATGACCTTGTGAAATTTTCTAAAATTAAGCTAGGATCAAAAAGGAGGTATCACACTAGATATTTCCATAATAATATGCCAACGCTGTAAACATCACTTTTTTCATTTAATGAAAACTTTTGGTTATTATTGTTTCTTTGTCTAATAAAGCTTTTTGGATCAACATACGGAATATCTCAAATAACTAACTTGGATTGAACATTGGATTATTCTGTAATTCTTTTTGATAATCTAATGTTAGACAAATTGGTATCGGAGGTTTTGGAACAATTTTCCGTTTAAATTTGAGAAATTCGGAACAACAATTTTTTTTATTTTTAATCAAAAAGGTTTCTATACAAATTAATTCTTCAAGACCAAGTTCTCTGAAGGCAATTAATATTTTAATGATATCTGAAATATCAAAGAAATTTTCCTCTCATAAATATATCTAAAATAACGATCGTAAGTAAAAAAAAAAAATATAAATATATTTAATTTTACATTATCTTTTATTTTTTACCTTAATACTATTTGAAAAGTCTCAGGTAAAATGTTTGGTAATTTAATACTTGTCAAAGTTCCGTCAATTTTTTTATTGGTCGACATTATTCTTCACAAATAAGAGAACGATATTTTAAAATAACCATGTGATCTTACGTTAGGGTCAACTTCAATTGTAATATCATAATATTCATTATCGTCTAAAATTTCGAGTATATTTTCTGCCCATTTTTGAAAAAGAATGAAAACAAAGAAATTGCGGTAAATAAATATCATATTTTTTCGGTGCAGAATCGATTCATAATTATCGCAATAGTATATAGATCAACACTTTTCACATTAGATTCACGGAAATCAAGTAAATATTAGCAAAAATTAAAAATTTCGATAAATTATCTTACAATTTGACGTTTAATAGTGTTTTTTTAAACATTACAATATGTATTTTATTTTGCCTAGATTTTTGTTAAATTTCTTATTAATTCCGGAAATTAAAAGATCGTATATATATAATAAATATATGAAAAAAAAATATTCTTTAATTTGTTTATTCATTTACCCAGGGTAACTTAATTTGATGAAAACGAACACCATCCCTTTCGTACTTACCATATATAGCGTCTCCTCTATCTTCTCCAATCTTTCCTTGAGCGTTCCCTACAAATTTAAAGAAATAAAAAAGAATTAGTTACAAAAATAACTAAGACAGACTCCGTTCAGGCAGTAACCTTGGATGCAATTGGGAAGAAACTAGCCCGATCGTGAACCCTGCAGTGCGCACCATCTCTTCATACTCACCATACATTGAGCGTGTCCTATAAATTTTAAAGAATTAAAGAGATTAGTTACAAAAATAACTAAGTAAGACTCCGTTCAGGCTGTAACCTTGGATGTAATTGGGAAGAAACTAGCCCGATCGTGAACCCTGCAGTACGCACCATCCCTTCATACTTACCATACATAGTGGCTTCTCTAATCTTTCTTCTATGTTCGATAGCCCTTGCCCACATTTGAATATCATATTTTGCTTGACTAAAAATGATTTCTTATTATGATGTCTGGTCATTGTTTTTTTTTTAATAAATTTAAATTAATTAATAGTAAAATCAAATAAAACAATAAAGACGCGTTCTTGAGGGAGAGAGTGGGAAAAAAATCAAAAGAGGGTGTGAATCTAATATCTAATTCAAAATACTAAGATTTTGGCCTCTTTTATATTATTTTTCTCATCATGTGATATTAGTAATGTAATGTAACTAAATGTAACTATGATTCAGTGTGTCAATTCAAGTCATACTTTCTACAAATTATAAATCAATAAGAGTTTTAATGAATAATTGATCTTACTCATTATAATAACACAGCAATATTTCCTAATAAAGTAAAATTATGCATATTAGTCATAATATATACTTACTAAAGTTATATCATTATGACTTCACATTGACTACATATTACAATTTACAAGTCACAATTACATTATTAGCCAGGAATGATTTAATTTTTGTATGTTATTGTATTTACTCATCTGATATTATTAATGATTAATAGTTTTTTTGATATATTAATTAAATGTAATAAGTTATCTTTGTATCGAAATCATAATTAATTTTTGACATATGATTATTATATGTGTAAGAAAATTATACTAATAATAATATGACAAATTATAGAAAATCTAATTTATCATGAAATTAATAAAAGTTTCTTAAATAATGATAAATAAATTTGTTTTATAATAATAAAATTTTACACTGATTTGATTATTATATATAAACATTTTTACTAAAAAATGTATAATGAATTAAAATCTTTTAAACTTTGACAATGCGTCTGCTGTGGAAGAAATTATTCGTGAGGTAATATAATTCTTTAGTCTATCATGATCTTTAGTATATTAGTATTTATTTTATAATTTGAATTTACTTAGTGAATCAGGTACTATGAAAATTAAAAGAGTAATAAGCTCATAAAATTGCATTTTAATAATTATTTCTTTTCATTATTTAGAAAATCATGATAATAACGGTTATATGTTAGTAATGGAATACGCAGATGGTGGTAGCCTTCGAAACTATTTAAAGGAAAACTTTAGTAACCTTACATGGGATGATAAATACCGTTTAGCATACCAGTTAGCTTGTGGTGTATTATGCTTACATTATAGGGGAATGGTGCATTGTGATTTGGTAATTTATGTTATTTAATTTATGTTATTTAGTTATCAATGGCATTTTATTACATTAACTATCAACAAAGAATTCCTCATTTAATTATTGTTTTTTAGCACTCTGGAAATATATTAGTCCATCAAAAAACGATTAGGATTGTCTAAAAAGATTGGAGCATCATTATCCAATTTACAAAAAAAAAGTATTTGGCATGGTTCCTTATATTGACCCAAAAGTACTTAACAATCGAAAAGATAATGGTGAAAAAGCGATATCTTTAGTGTTGGCGTATTATTGTGGAAAATATTTAGTGGCCGGCCACCATTTTGTGATGAAAAATATGATATTTATTTAGCTTTAGATATCTTAGAAAAAAATCTTAGAGAGGCTATTGTTCCTGATACACCTGAGCATTATGTAAAAATTTATGCTAGTAAGTAAAATTTTTAAATTAATTATTATGTAAGCACTAGGCATTATTCTGGTTGAATTAAATCATAATATAATTATTTATTTTAGGATGTTGGGATGGTGAACCTGATAATCGCCCGACCATATATCAAGTATTTGCTTTGATTTGTTATAAGCAAATAATACAGGAACAAACATAATAACAGAAATCTTCAATCATCAAGCAAACAAGAATTTAATTCGAATGATGTCAAAGGCCTTTTAAGTACTAATAAATCGGAGCTACATGGAGAATTATTCCTACTTATGGATAATTTTGGTGAAATGAATATTTCAAAAGATCTTAGTACTAATAAATCGGAACTACATGGAAAATTATCTCTACTTATGAAAAACTTTTGTGAAATGAGTACAAAAAATATAACAATATCAAAAAAAGGATTTAGAATAATAATGATTTTATTTAATAAAAAGTAATAGGACGTTTAATGATTATAAATAGAAGTTAAAATTTAAGGATAGATGTCAAAAGTTATTATAATTTTTAATTGATCATTAAATTGTTTTATCAGTTAATTTAGCCAACCAAATCATAGTTTAATACATTAGAATATTTTATACAAAGTTTATGTAATAAATTAAATTTTGGATCATGTGCTATTACAATCGTCCTCCCAACTAACATTTTTAGATTATTATCTTTACAGTTGGTTATCTTTCTATATTGTATCACCACGCCTTAAAAAATATATTTAAACTTCTGGTGGCGTGCTGCGGTAAATTGAGAATTTGAAATGATCGGCCAGATTGACATGCTATGACAAATCATGACCTTTTTGTAATTTACAAAAATGAAGTAGGCTGTTTACAAATTACATGATTTAATACACCAAATTGTTTATTCCAATTTTTTCGTGATGCATCATTCATTTAAAAAAATAAATGTATATAAAGGAACATTTACCATGATAGAGTCATATGCTAATAATTACATATATCCTGATACTATCCTGATAAATTTATGCATAATCTTTTTAACAAAATATTATTAATGAAAGCAGCATATTAAAATAGCTATAGATTAAATACAATTAGCTAAATTTTATGAATAAGCAAGAAAAAAAAAAATAAATGTTATTAATTTTTACTGTAATTTATTTAATAAATTTTTCATCTAACATTTTGTCTCATTTTCATTAAATTCTAATAATATACTTCGCAAATCTTTTAACCATGTCATAATAAATATCACACATTACTTGGTACTAATAAAAATTCATTAATACAATATTAATTATGCATGAATATTGTTATGATTTATTTATCACAACTAAGGTTACCATATTTAATATCATATTTATCATTGTTTATATTATATGCAAATATAAGAATAAAAAAATTGTTTTTTGTATCATTTACGCAAAATTACTTTATTGTGCTTAAGAAAATAAACGATTAATTTAAATTTAAATAAATTTATTTATAATTTACTAGTTAATTATTCATAAATTTTAATCATTTAAAATTGGGTAAATGATAAAAATAATTCACTTGTTTGGGAACTTTATTGGATTACAAAAAAATTATGAATGAGAGTTCTTAATAACAATAATTTATGACCGTTAATGTATTGTTATAATTTGCTTAGATTTAACTTACCTGTAAAAAATTAGATATCTCAAGTAGTGTTGTGGGAGAAACCTATCAAAACTTCTCATTGGTTAAAGGAATATTTTACAATTAAATTATGTAAAATTTTAAACCTTTATTGAATGAAAATTCATTAAATGGTTTATTTTATACAAATTATACTTTATACACAGTAAAAAGAGTTTTTTTTAAATTTAAAATTCACAGGACTATAATCACTCGCATTGTTCATTGGACATATAGGTTCCATTTTTTGAAGGAGTATCTATCATCTCTCTCTTTTGCCTCCATGCATCAAAAACGTTTTCATGATTATTTTTCTTTCTATATATATTAATTTTATGAAAATTTTCGCTGCAGATTATATAGTACATATGTATAAAACTAACTAGTGCTGTGTATAATTATCAATTACAATGTAAATAAAATAACTTCGCCTTCTTACTAAGTTTATTTTGTTTTTATTTTACTTGTTTATAAGTTATACAAATGCTTGATTAATTAGCAAATGATCGCTCGTGACACATGATTTACATCTTCGACTTAATTGGTCAATTTTATTCCATCGCATGACCAAAATAGGTATCAAATACTTTTATAGGTTCACAAATTATGGTTGCTGCTAAACTTTCAACCACAATTTTTTCTTGATCTTTAACAATGGATAGTGTTTTTTTTACAATCGTCAATAAAAGGATGTTCATATATAATAGTTATTGGGTAGGGGGGTTGAAATATCACCGAACTGCGAAGCAGTTCGGATGATATTTTAACCCCCCTACCTAATAACTGTGTTATTATGCAGACGTCCAAGATCATGTTCCATATGGAAAGCATAGTAAATGTGTGACAATAATCTATATGATGTAATGCGTCAAAAATATCAAAGATATTTACGCAATAATAATTTATCTAAAAAATATCAGTATGTTAAAAACAAGTTGATCCTATTTGTCTGCATAATAATTAGTCTTATTATCTCCATATTAGAAAATCCACAGTTATTAAGGGTCAAAGAATTATTATTGATGCTTCATTTCATTTCCAGTATGATATATAGAGATATTAAATAATGAAGATTCTTTATTAATAACATCTGATTCGAGATGACAATTTTGTCCTGATTTTTCCAATAATATAACGTTTCAAAACTACTTGAATAAGTAATCAATCAACCTTTTGATTTGTCATTTTAATTGGACATTCATAAAATAATGTGATCCCTTCAATATTAACAAACAATATATATTTTTTAAGTCATTATTTAGTTATAAAATCCATTATTTAAAATCTTAACACAATTTCAGTTTAGCATTTTCTAATTAACTGAATAATTTTGTAATTCATCTAATAAGGTATTTTACTTGAAAAGGTTTTCCAGTTGGTTCATTAAATTGGCATTTTCTTTTTTATATAAATTATATTGTAACTGATTCTGTTGTAATACTAGATCAATCTTCTGCCATTGCAACTTAATTGGGTTTATTTTCTTCAATCCCTTTCACTTTTCAACAGTTTAATTGATTCTTGTTTGTTAATTGCATATTTTTCTTGTAAATCATTATGTAATTGATTTTTGTTTTGAATTATTTCTTGTTTTTTTTATCAAGCTTTTTAATAGATTGTGGTAAGTGGCAGCTATTGCTATCACTAATGATTTATAATTTTATAAAGTATTTTTCTGGTTTGACTATACATTCTATTGTGTGTCGATTATTCAGTATAATTGAACAAATAGTATTTCAAATTTCGTAATAAAGAAATATTTTTAATTTTACAAATTTTACTAATATCGTATATTTTAAACTAATTATGTTGATTTATATTTAGTTAAATTTATTGACATATTATTCAACTACTTTCGTGATATACTAACATATTTATGGCTACTTATGGTTTATTCAATTGTTTCTTACAAAAAATCATCAGAGAAATGTTAGAAACAATGTCTAAAAAATATTAAATAAGGTATTTTAATTAATTGATATTTTATTTTCTATTTAAGCTGAAATATAAACAATATCAAATATCAAAAAAAAACGTTTTTGTAATATCATGGAATTTTTTTAGACGATAAATGTTGCAATGTTGCACAAAATGGTGTTAACCAAAAATATTAAATAACTACAGTCAGACCTCCATAATTGCACTCTCCATAATTGCACCCACTATGTATACCCTCTCTAAATGCACCCTCTGGTTCGGTCCCAAGCTTATATGATCTCTAATTATTTTACCTCTATAAATGCACACCCTCTTTAAATGCACTATTTTGAAAATTATGCATATGGTCCCAAGGGGTGTGCAATTATGGAGGTCTGACTGTATATCTTGATATAAATACTAAAGAAAATGAAAAATGGATATAATCATATAAAATATGACAATATATTTTGATATCGTATATTTTCAAATATCATACATTCGATAAATTTTATTTTTACAATTTTTTTTTTTTTTTTTGCAAATCTCGAAAGAAAATATAATTTTTATTATTTTAATTAATTTTAATTGTTAATTGTATTTTTACAGATAGAATCTGAAGATTAATTTATGCATTTAAATCAAATAAAAGTTTTGACATATAGTTTTTTCATGTAATTTGATTATAATAATTTTTCAAAATCATATTGTGAAATCACCTTTGGAAATATCAACAAAAATTATTTATCTTATGCACGCAAATATATTACAATTTTCTTCCAATGTAATTATGCAATTTCACAATTTTCTTTATATTAATAATCAAATTCATTCATCACATATTAAACATTCCATGTAATATAATTATTCCAAAAATCATTATTATATGTAGTATGTGCAATATCTTGATAATGAACATTACTATATAAAGGTGAAGTTTTTTTACCTAGTATACGATTATCCCAATTAATAAGAAAATAGTTTAAAGTTTGTTCATCATAATAGCTTTTAATATTATCAATGTGAATTTTGCATAAAGTGGGTGGAGCGAATTCAGCTAACAAATCTATTAACTCATCAATATATTTAGTATTAATTTTACCATTTATATCTATTGCTTCCAAGTGTTGACATTTGATGAAAATTTTTTTTAATTCTTTCAAGGTTCCATCTCTATTCAAAAATACAGTTACATATTTTATATTTGGACAATATTTGTGTATTGTCTGATTATATTCTTTTGCCTTATCAGTATTTTCAGTATATTCAATTCTAATCCTCCAAAGATTTCCATTGGTATTTTTAATAATATTTATAGCTATATCAAGTGAAGATAAGAAATATAAATCAAGTGCTTTAAGGTTATAATGATTTAAATATATTACATACTTCTTTAGTATACAATAATAATCATCTACTTTTAAATATTGTAGATTAATTAATTTTGGAATGAGAAAATGTATAGCAGATGTATAACGAGTCATTTCTAAATGAATAATTGAATTTACATGTTTTTCTAAAGCCTGAGTAATCTTTTTGCATTCATAATGTCCATCTATAAACAAGTATTTAATTTGTGTTTGCATTTCAATTAATTTAACAACTCCAGGAAATTCTTCATAACCAATTACTACATGAAGTTTTTCTATTGATTTGCATATTTGTGCCAATCCATAATAAAAATCTTGATCATCTGTAATACAATATAACTCATACAGATTTGAAAGAGAAATATTTGCTCCTGGATATTTTAATATTTTATAATATAACATATTTGAATTCAAAGATTTTATAGATGAACATTCACTAATAAAAAGCTTATAAATTTCTTCACCCAATAACCTTGTAGTACAGATATGATGAATATCATTAAGATATTTACAAAATCTAACATAATTAAATGAAAGTTTTTGCTTTTTGAAATTCGTTTCAATGATATTTTTATCTTTCAAAATTTTAATTGTATTATCTGGTAAATGTGAAATGATAATATTGAACAATATATTTTTTTTAAAAACATATTTGAAAGGATAACTCCATAAAATTGGAATCATAATTTCACACCAAAGTTTATTAACTAACAAACAAGAATATAAAGATTTTTTATATTTTTCTTCATTATTTAAATTGGTACTAATTAAGTTAAATAAATCTTGAAAGATATAATTAAGTATATCATGATTTAATTTTGACATTTTTTTTTTTTTTTTTTATAGAAATAGAATCTGAAAAGGAGAAAAAAGTAATATTTATAAAGAGAGAGAGAGAGAGAGTCACTAATTTGACTATTACATCATATTATTTTATATGATTTCAGTTTTACATAGGAATTTGTGTCTGCTACACAAACGTGACTCAATAGTTCAATATATTATAAAATAATATATATATGTAAAACTTCTTCTAGGACGGAATTATGATAATTTCGGTCTGTGCAAAAAAAAGTAATAGTTTTCCATCAAGAATTATCTATAAAAGGAAAGGTTTCATGATTATTTTTTGACTGGCTCTACGCAAATTCGAGCCTGACCTTTTTAAGTATACTTCAAGTCCTATTTACTACATGTTTATTGATATGTCTAAAAGTAAAAAAAAAAAAAGAATATCGTGTATGAGAACGAACATAATAAATATTTTTCCAATATCAATAACAAATAAAATAACAAATAAAGTTACTTCATGTATTACAACTTTAATTAATTTGATAAGAATAGGAGTTTCTACATCGCATCAAGTTGTCAAATCACTAGTGTACGAAATTGAATTGACAGCAAAAAAAAATGAAAAGAACTACTTTATGTAACACAAAATCGCGATTATGTTATGTGATATGAATTTTATTAAAATAGAAAATATACATTATAATAATTTGCTTATTTGAAAATCATTCTAACTAAATGTAATGTATTCTTTTAACGTCAATCGGCCAATGCTTAATGTTTTAACAGCAACTATACTATATCCTATATTAAGTAAACACGATTTACTTTCTCGGCCTATAAGTAAAATTAAATTAATTTCAATCACGATTAATATGTCTATGAATTTATAATTTTTCCAAATTTACCTTCAGTTTTTTTTACGAAAATATGACAAACAAATCACAACTCAATTATATAATAACTAATTAGAAGGTTATTATTTCATTATTTCGCAGGTTTGTCCTTTAAAAAATGAATAAAAACTTGTGACAAAACTCAAAAAGATCGTTACGAAGCATGAAGGACATGATATTCTTTTTGATAAGTCTGTTTTGGTTAGCGAGATTTCCAAAAAGTTTAAGTATAAAACTCACGTCAAAATATTAAATATACAATATGCTTACGTTGCAATACAATAATTGACATCAAAATGGTTCATCATGTAATTACAATAAATCTTATAAATACGAAATCTTAACAAATATTTTTACCTATTGTAATTCATAATTCAAGTAAAAGACTTCTATCGACAACTAGCAATTTTAATAATTTTAACTAAATTATTATCCCTATCCGTGAACTTTAAATAAATTAAATTGTTTATTTTAATAAATTTTTTTGTGTATACAGTAACGCGAACGAAAAATATTTCTTTTTGGTGACATTATAAAATACTTCTTTTACAAAGTTAGACAAAAGAGTTTTTTTTGGTGAATTAAATAATTATTTTACTTTTTCTCGATTATTTTGTAGCGATTTCGAGATAAAATGATATTTAAGGTGACACAAAAATTAGGATTTACCGGCATTTGTTAAGCCCCGAATTATTGTCGATCAGGATCAGTAAACTCCGTTTTATCCGGATCAACCCTTATTTATTCCATAAAAATCTACTAAATTCTAATTTTGGAATGTTATTTCCCTTTTTATCCTTATTGATTAGAAAGAAATAAAAAATAAAAAAAAAAAAAATCGATAAAAATTTTTTTTTTTCCAACCGAAAATGTAAAAAATAAATAAATAATTTAATTAATTAAATATGGACAAGTCCTCAACTGAAATATTATTAAATGAAAAATATTACATAATAAAAGAAAGGACCAGTAAAAATAATTATATTAAAAATATATCGATACCATTTGATAGATTTGAAGATATAAAACAAATTGGTGAAGGCGGAATTGTCAAAGCATATTCAGAAACATGGATTGATGGTAAAGCAAATTATATTAAACAACATGGTGAAAGTTTGAAAATAAGAGTATTCGAACCCATGAAATTTGTTTTGAAAAGGTTTCAATGGATCTCATAATATTTCAGTTGATTATTTTATAACGATAAGGTAAATTTTTATATTTTTATTTATTTTGTATTATTTATTTTAAAAATTAAATTTTAATTAATATTTTATTTTAATAATAGCTTAAAACATATTGGAATTTGACTGTTCTATTTAAATTTTATGAAATTAAAAAAAATTATAACGATTATGTAATTTAAGTTTTTGTTCTTTAGTGACATTTTATTTTAGAATATTTATGTTATTTTTTTAAAAATTTATATGTATTAGTATATTTTCATAAGGAATTTCATAGTGGAAAAAACATATTACCAAAATTTTTTATATTGTATATTATTAGTTTTTTTTTATCTTTCATATTATGAAAATTTGATATTAATAAATTATATTATAAGTTTAAAAACTGTTTCTTGATGGTTTTTAACGGAATTTCAAAAGTAATATTCTGATTTTTGAAACATTAAAATTTCACTAATTTTGTGGGGTAGTTTAAAAATATGCGAAAATATCGTTTAATATTTATCGCTATCTTGCTATCCTTTAATTATCAATCTGTCGCTTAAATTTTTTTTCTTTGAGATGTTTTTTCTCTTTATAACTTTACTTCCATTAATGCTTGATAAGTTTTTTGCTTCGGTTAATTCACTTTCATCCACACTTCAGTTACTCCTCATTTAAAGGCCAATTCTTTAACTTTTTGAACTACTTCGGAAATTGGTTTTCAGTAAGTTGTAGAGTAACTTTATTCTTAATCTAAGAATTTTAACCAGCGAGTGTTTTAACAGTTTTCTCTTTTAGGTTTTGGGAGCGCTACCACTTCAAAAGTAAGATTTTCAAAAATTTGCTTTTCGAACGAAACACTTGTAAATATTTAGTTTACCTTGTATTTCTTAGGTGTACTATAAGGCGTTATGTGTTATTTTTAAAGATTTTTTTAACGAAATGTTTAACGAAATGTTGGTTTTCGAATAGTTTTTTTAGATGGATTTATACAGGATGTGAACATATAATTCATATAATATAGATGTAATAAAGATTTAAGATTATTGATACAATAATATGACTTTAAATAAACTATAATAAACTACATTTTTACTTTATATTGCAATTTTACTTTAAATAAACTATATTTATTACATATAAGCTTGTCGGATTATCCCAGTATTTTATATAATTTAGAGTAACGATACGCCTCCTTCTTTTTATATATATAGCGGCTAACTACTACGCAGCCCCGATTTCACAAGCTCCTATAAAGAAACGGAAATTTAAAATGTATATCCAAGCTTAACTTCCTTTAATATATAAAGAAAATTATTTTTGTACGTAAAAAAATGAGTGTATTAAATTTTCGTTTTCATTTTCATTGTTTGATGTGTCAATTCTTTAAACAACTGAAAGATTATTTATAATGATTGCAAATATATATATAAACATTGATTCTTATGAAAATTGTAAAATAATTTTTTTAAATAATGGAATTTGATTTCTATATTGTTCATTTTTGAAGTTTATTTATTTATATATTTTATTCAAATATGTAAAGATCTTGATTACAAAGTCCAATTATTCCAACAATGGATTTCACTTATACGAATATTAAATGTGAGATTATTTATTGGTCGAGATTTATATACAGTATTTATAATTTGTGATTTATTTTTAAATCTTTATCTGAAAAATGGAAAGAAAAATTTATATTGAATAATAAACATTTATCGGTTATTATTATGAAAGAAATGAATAAAGACCTAGAAATGATTTTTATTGGTACGAAAAACTATAAATTATGGAATGTATTTGTTATAAATAAGATTGGTTATTGTCATAAGGTCAGATTGAATATTGTAAAAGATTACTCCCCTCGTTATTATAAACAGACGTTTAAATGTTTATAATAAAAGCTTTTGAATTTTAAATCAGCTACTGAAGGAAATTAATTTAAAGGTATTATAAATGTTAAGATATTGAAGAATAATAACTAACATTGATTGGATTATATAAAAAACAATAGATTTAGGAACTTGTTAGCATAAATTATTTTTACTTCCATGTATGTAATTAGAGATAGAAACACAAAATAAGTTAGGAAAATACGTAAAATAACATCAGTAACTTAAATTAAATTCTTTCTTAATTAAAATAACAAAAATATATTTGTCATAAATTTAATAAAGGCTCATACTTGAAACAAAAAAAAAAAAAAATCATAAAAATGTGAATTAATAATGAATTTGACAATTTGTACATTATTTTTTTAAAAAATTTACAAATAATGAAGATAGTATTTAAAAACACAGATAAAACTTGTTTATTTGTAATATCTGATGTAATTATTTTATATTGATGCGTAAAAAATATTTATACTTTCTTTCACATCAGTATTAGCCAAAGTTTAGAATTTGTACCCGCTTATAACCTTACAATACTCACAAAGTAAATTTTAATTTCTATTTTATAGTAAGAAAGATAGGTATTTTATAATTATATTTCTTAAATGTAAGTTTAATAAAACTACTATCAGTCAACCTTATGTCTTAATAAAAAAGAAATTATTAAGCAAACGAGCAATTATTCGCTTCGTGAACCTTACGACTTCTTTAAACTTGAATAAGGATGTAACTGAAAACGAAAAGGTAATAAATTAACCATTCTTATAAGTGAATTTTACAAGAAAAATGAATAATCAATACAGTAATACCTTTAGTTGAATCATTTACAAAATACAACAAAAATTAAGATATATTAATTCACAAATGATGGTAGAATTACAGTATTTAATTAAAATTGGTCCAAGGTTTGAACAAAATACTTTTACAGTTACAGCACTAAATTTCAACTCGAGTAATGCTCTATTACTCTCGTGCCTATTCCCATATCACAATAATATATGATTATTTATGATGAAATTTTTTTAATTGTAAACCTCAACGAACTTTGGCTGGAATATTTAAATAACTTAGTCGCTATTTTATTTGATCCAGGATTTTAAACATTAATGAATATGAAAACTTAAAACGATGTTGAAAACAGTGATAATCATTTAAAACAATAGTCAATCTCTCAGATCAGGTTAAACTCGGTTAAGATAAATTTCTGCTCATTTATAGTTGGTATTTTTTAATGATAATTTAGAGTCGCATTATCGCAAATTCGCAATATTCGGCGGACCACGTATAAAAAAGGCCAATTCTTTTGTCACAAACCATAGAAATTAAACTATCTTTCATGTACTATTTATATTATTTAATTAATTAGCTAAAGAAATGTCTTTTGTTTTGTTATATGATTAAATCATAATACGGGACAAAATGAAAGAAATACATTAAATATATAATTAATTACATGCCTCCCTATCTACCAAATTTGTTGCTGTCATTTCACTATAATTGTGGCAATATCTTATGTTGACTACACAATATAAATCTACAGCAAAAAGTGAATGAATTAAATTCAAATATTGTAACTAACTAATGTGATTAGTTAATGCAAATGTTCTTATGGATTTCTCGCTCTCCATGCTTTCTCTGGTCCGTCTTCACTTGTCAATCTCGTTACGGTCTTTTCAATTGGATATATAGATTATCAAATTATTTTATTATCTAATTTTAATAAATATATCTAATTTCTTTCGTCATTGTTCTCAAGCATTGTCCTTACAATAGCAGTTAGTATATTCCTTTTATTAATTAATAACGTTACCAGTTTTATCTAAATCATGGCTTGTATCATCTAACTTCGTGATTACCTAACATCAAACCGCAAAATCTGCGGATAAAATTTTGATGCAAGGATATTTAAAAATACGATCCGAAGATCTTCAATTCCGTAGAAAGAATGTCACGTGCATTATTTCGAGAAATTTCCATCGATCTACATTCAGCTGATTTAACTTTTTTTCATTCATTCATTCAATATGCATCCCTGAAGTCTATTATTTTTTTTTGGAATGGATTTTACCCTTTTTTGGTTTTTCCGTTTCGCTTTTTCCCGAATCATTATTCGCATAATGATAAAAAATTCCTCGGTGCAACTACTTTGTCTTTGTTTTGTCAATAGAATAAAAATTATTTTTGAAAAAAAAAAAATCGAATAACGGATCAGGGAATATCTTTTAGCTTTTAATATTAAACATATAATATTTAGTTCGGCAGGACGGCTATATCATCACAAAATTGCCGATCATTTTGCCGATCATTTACAGATCATTTATTGATGTTGTCACATTAGAAAAGGTGTCTATTTTTATATTAATGGAAACTAATTTTTTGATATTAATAGTGATTTAGCATTATTTATTAAATATCATATCATTAATTTCACAGCAAAAATTTATTAAATTTCGTAATCTTGTAGCACAATTTAGAAATTTAAGGGAATTAAATTTAATAATTTTATGTCACAATTTGTATATTAATTTGTGAATTTATTACAACTTAATAATTTCATATTTAATTCATTAAATTCTCCGGTAATGAAAAATCTGTGCTTTTGAATTACTGTATTATTTTACTATGGATTGTATATAATATAGGGAATACTTATGCAAAAATAAGTTTTGTTCGCCATCTATCATGCACAGGAGACTCGTCGAGACGAATCGAATGAGCTGTGTTTCAACTTTTTTGATCACCGGGTGGTGAGATATTTAATAATATGTAAAATTGTGCTCACCCATGAGTATTCACCTTCACCTATCAATTTCTTATTTGATGACCCCATATCATCACATATATATACTTTTATTGATATATTTTGTTATAATAATAATAATCTTTATATGTGATCGACAAATGATCGGCATGCGGTGATCAAGAAATGGAGGTATTTTATATTATGATTAAATAAAAACAAAATAAAGCAAAATTTTTGTGTAGGAACCACAACACCACATGCGTGTCGATAGTTCTTTGTTTTATGTACAAATTAAGTAAATAAACGCTATTTATATTATTTTGGTAAAAAGGCGTTAAAAATCCAATAAGTATTAATCATGAAAGCGGCTGATTTGCATAATGCATAGAAAATTCTGCAGATCGACCATTACTGAATTTTTAATAAATTTAATGTATAAAAAAGCTGAGTCCAGGTGGAATATTATTTTATTCAATTCAGCTTTTTTTTCCAATTTGTTTTAAAACTTATATATAACAAAATGGAGCTTAGATCTTATAATGAAAACTCTTTTAATCCAACGTCAAGATTGAAATCCAGCTCTGAACCGATTCAGTTCATTCCTTTTAATAATCGTGATAATATTTGCAGTTATTGTGGAAATGATTACTCCAAAACAATTTATTTTCGTCAAAAATATTGTAGGAATTGCTTATTAGTGTATATCAACAATACAGTTATTATGAACATAGATGTACATATAAGTACTACAGATAATAATTTTTGGTATGGAAGACATGAACTAAAATTCTTGAATTTTTGCGGGCAAGATATTCAAGAATGGTGCAATATTTGCTCTGAAATTTTATATTTTAATCAAGTAGTTACAAATCATAAGTATGATAAATTATATTATTATAAGAGAATAGAATTTACCACAAGTGTAATGTATTGTAATTTATGTGGAAAATTAGTTAATGGACAGATTTCATCAGATACTACTAGTATTGAACTTAAATTGTGCTCAGATTGTTATCAAGTTTCTTCTAGATGGATAGAATCAACTTTAACCAAAAAAGCAATTCTGGTTCTTTATTTACCTTGGTGGGATTCTTCTGATCAATGCATTTCTTGTGATCAATTCTTAGAATCAAAATTTGATTATCTTAAATGGTGTTTGTCCTGTTTTATAATTTACATCGGATGTAGATATTGTTTAACAATAAATATTATTTTTGGAATTACAAACCAGTCCCAATGTAAAAAATGCAATAGAAAATTATCTATTACTATTAATATTATAAATGCTGAAGAAAGTTTTGTTAAAAAAATTAAAACTCATTGTTACAAAAAAATTGCCAATTATTTGGACTACTATGCTAATAAGGATTCTGATCCATTAGAAGTATATAATTTCATGAACCAACTTTATATTCATTCAAAAGCATTAAAAGATTGGGTTTTATATTCACAAATTAATAATTTAGAAAATAATGAAAATATCATCATTCCATTTGTGTTTATTCCCTTTAATAATAATAAAGAAAAATGTCATTATTGCGAAAGGAAATATTCTATAACAACTTTATTTGAACAAAAATATTGTAAGTATTGTTTATCTGTATATATTTTGCATACCTCTGATAATAATATGGATGTGTGTATAAGTACAGCAGATAATGCAGATAATACATTGTGTAAGCATGAAAAAAGAGACTTGAATTTTTATACACAAAACATTCATGAATGGTGTGACACATGCTCTGAAATTTTATACTTTAAACAAATAGTCACAAATCATCATAAGTATGATGATACATTATATAGTAAATATTATCACATAATAAGTGAATTATTTTGTAATTTATGTGGAAAAGTAGTTAATGAAGTAAATCAACAGATTTCATTTATAGATGATATTGAATTTAAGATGTGCACAGATTGCTATCAAGTATCTTCTGGATGGATAGAATCGACTTTAACCAAAAAGGCAATTTCAGTTCTTTATTTACCTTGGTGGGATGCTTCTGATAAATGTATTTCTTGTGATCAATTCTTAGAATCAAAATCTGATTATCTTAAATTGTGTTGGTCTTGTTTTATAATTTACATCGGATGTAGATATTGTTTAACAACAAATATTATTTTTGGAATTACAAATCAATCTCAATGTAAAAAATGCAATAGGATATTATCTATTACTATTAATAATATAAATATTGAAGCAGAAAGTTTTGTTACAAAAATCAAAACTCATTATTACAAACAAATCACTAACTATATGGAAAATGCTGATAAGAATTCTAATCCATTAGAAATATATAAATTTTGTTCTCTTTCAAATATGATAAAATATTTTTTTTCATATTCAAAAATTAAAAATTTGGAAAGTAATGAAACTTCTATCAATTTATCTATACCAATTATATTTATTCCTTTTGAAAATGATAAGAATATATGTTATTTTTGTAAAGAGAAGTATTCTGTGACGTCTTTATTTGAACAAAAATATTGCAGATATTGTTTATCTTTATATGTTCAGTATACCTCTAGTAATAATATGGATGTATGTATTGTATGTATAAGTACAGCAGATAATGCAGATAATACATTGTGTAAACACGAGCAAAGAGACTTGAATTTTTGTACGCAAAATATTCATGAATGGTGTGAAAGATGCTCTGAAATTTTATACTTTAAACAGATGGCAGCCACAAATCATAAGTATGTTAATACATCATATAGTAAATATTATTTTATAATAAGTGAATTATTATCTTGTAATTTATGTGGAAATTCAGTCAATCATCAGACTTGGTTATACACTAATATTGAATTGAAGCTGTGCTCAGATTGTTATCAAGTTTCTTCTGGATGGATAGAATCAACTTTGACCAAAAAAACAATTCCAATTCTTTATTTACCTTGGTGGGATGCTTCCGATCAATGTATTTCTTGTGATCAATCATTAGAATCTAAATCTGATTGTCAAAAATGGTGTTTATCTTGCTTCACAATTTATATGGGATGCAGAAATTGTTTGGCAACAAATATTATTTTTGGAATTACGGATCAATCTCAATGCAGAAAATGCAGAATTGTAATGTTTATTAATATGATTGACATTAATGTGAATGAAGTTACTTATGATATACGAAGTATTGACAATAATTGCAAAAATGTGATTGCCAATTATATGAATAGCATTGATAGTAATAATTTTAACCCAATATATGTATATAGTTTCGTCAGAAAAATTTTTCTCAACTTCAGAACAGACAAACTAATAAAGAGAGTTCCATATTCACAAATTACAAATTTAGAGCAAGTAGCAAAAGGAGGGTATGGTACTATCCATAAAGCAACATGGATTGGTAAAGAAGTTGCTATAAAAAGATTTTCAGATTCACAATACGTTCGTAATAGTTTTTTAAATGAGGTAATTAATCATGTTATATTTGTACAAAAATATTTATTATTATATTAAACCATAATAATTTTATATATTTAGGTAGAATCATTCCTCCAATGTTCTAATCTGGCATACATTATTAAAGTATATGGTATTACACAAGATCTTAACACGAAAGATTATATGCTAATAATGGAATATGCAAATGGTGGGGATTTGCATAAATATTTGCAAAAAAAATTTGTAGATATTACATGGAATAAAAAATTGCATATTTTATGGAAAATTTCAGAAGGGTATTTATATGATTAGTATTTAAACAATTTAATTTATTAATTGATATTTAACATTTCTAATATTAATATATTTTTTCATTACAGACTTAATGCTATTCACAAAAAAAATTTTATACATCGAGATTTTCATAGTGGAAATATCTTATCATCATCATATCAATCATGGCTGATTTGTGATTTGGGATTATCACAACCTTCAAATAGTACTTTATCAAAAAATGAAATATATGGAGTAATACCATATATTGCACCTGAAATATTTGAGGGTAGTGAATTTTCAAAAGAATCTGATATTTATAGTATGGGTATGATTATGTGGGAATTAACAACAGGTTGTAAACCTTTTGCAAATATTGACCATGATGCTAATCTTATTTATAAAATTATTGATGGAAAACAACCTGAAATCACGAATGATACTCCTGAGTGTTTTGCTAATTTAATGAAAAGGTGCTGGAATCCAGATCCTTCAAAGAGGCCTCTAATATCTGAAATTACAGAAAGTTTTAGTAATTGGTATTATAAAGATAATTCTGTGGAACAATTCAAACAAGCTGAAAGTAAAAGATTAGAATTAATAGAATCGGAGCAACTTGGTCCTGAATTTAGTGAAAAATCTCATCCCGGCGCTATTTATACTAGTAGATCGTTATATTCGATTTTAAATCCATCTTCAACATGTTCATTAAATGGTATGTAATAATTTTAAATTAATAATTAATACTCGAATCAATAATCAATACTTAAAATTAATAATAATTTGTATTTAGATATTAAGTTACTTGAATACAATGATGATGATGATGATGATGGTACGTTTAATCATTAAGACATAGAACATTTAAAATACTAAAGATTTTAATTCCACATTAATGTATTTTCTTAGAATATATTAGCAATGAATGCGGTCTTGATATTTACACAAGGTATTATTAATATTTCTTTCTAATTTATTCAATATATTGCCGTTATTGATCATTAATATTAATTTATCTATAAAAGTGGCTCAAAGAAGCGGGATATTTCCGAAATATCGAAAATCGAAACTCATTATCAAGGTACAGTATATAAATTTATATTAATTTACTTTATATAATACTTGAATAACAAGTAACTAACTGAATGCGTAATTTTTTTTTTTAAAGATGATTTCGATGTAGTCTCAAAAGTTCAAAAATTAAATAATTGAATTTTATTACTAACCAAAGATGGTATATTTCTTTTTATTTATAAAATCTATTAACATCACGAATTTTTTTTTTTTATTTAATAATATAAATATTTGGTTTTTTTAAACTTAAAGAATAAAATTTTATAAGATATGATATATTAGATGTTGTAATTTTAAAATTCTGTCTAACCATATCGGCTGATCAAAAAAGTGCCCTAATTTTTTTAGGGGGTAATTAAAAGTTATATAAATTTTACTATAAATAGATTATCTTTTACGCATTTTAATTGGTTATAATAATAAATATATATTTTTTATTGGGAATTTACGTGTTCATACTTTTAAGATGTAAAAAAATTTTGATTAAAAAAATTTTGATTAAAAAAAATCTTTGAAAAAAAACCGGAAAATAGTGACCAACTATTTAAAAGAAAAAATCCCACTGAAATTCATAACTATCCTAAGAAATCTATTATTCAATATTCTGAACCTGGACGAAGCTATACCTATAAAATTATTGAAGAAGGATATTATCCACCCGCTACTTATCTTAAATATACAAAAGGTCAAAGTTTTCGAATTCCTGATAATTATGAAGTTGAAACTAGTTGGGGAAAACCTAAGAAATTACAAACAGTCAGGTGTTTAATTAAATATGTGGAAAAAATTCCAATTTACTGGGTGTATTTTGGAGAAGAATTTCAATACCATGTAAAGTCAGAAAAATCAAGTTCAGATGCAGCAGTTTTATATGCTAAGGTATATATAATTAATCTGTTAATTTGTTTTATTAATTAAATTTTTAAATTTGTTATTAATGTAATAAATAATTTTTTAAATTAGGCTTTAAATCCAGAAACAAAAAC
>QZLH01000122.1:77817-94131 GCA_003833135.1 Oehlia diaphana | reverse complement strand
GAAAAAGCCAAATTCCAGTAATTGGCGCATATGATCATTTGCAGTATCTGTATTAATGTCAAAAGGATAAATGGTAGATTTATCAATAGTTTGGCAAACTATATGATTTCACCAAAAACATTCATTTTATAATACAAAATTTGACATTTCTTGATACAATGCATAGTTATTTATTAGTATTATTCATTTCAAGTTATGGCCTCACATTAAACAGTTTAAAAACGCCCCACCAGGGACTAAGGCAACTTGTTGTAATACAAGATGTCTTTGCAGATTCCTAAAAAATTTTTCTTTATTGATTTTTCTTATATTAGATTTTCTTAAATGATTTTTATGATGTAACTTTTTTATTCCTACGTATTCATTAAATAAAAGTTATTTTTTCGTCTCCTCGTCCCTAAAATTTTTTTCCATTAAATATTTCTATTGTTTAATAATGTTCTTTATAAAAAATATCAGTATTTCAAGAAATGACTAATTGGCCTAATTGTAAAATGCAATTTTTACGTTCAACTTATTAAAAAATTAAAATTATTCATATCATTAAATGTCAAATATATATTGGTGGGTATTTATTATTTTATCTGCGTGTATAATGCTCAATGAAACTGAAACCTCCTTTTAGCATTATTTTTATTATTTTCACTTACACTCTTATGCTAACACCTCTAACCTCCTTTTAGCATTATTTTCATTATTTTTGCTTACACCCTTATACTAACACCTCTATGCTGAAAGTGTTATTCCTACGTGTTTCTTTTGATATTTAATTAGATATTTTAATAGCCACTCGCGTATAGGTTAACAATTTTTTTCATTTTTTTCTTATAATTCATATTTATAGGTTGTCATGTGAAATTAACTATATCTTTCAAGGTGTTTAGATGAGTAAATTCTTCATGATCACACCTTTCTGTGATTATCTACTCATACTTCTTCAACTTATAAATAAATTCACACTTTGGAAATACAATATTGACTTTGAATTTAAGGTATGAACGCTTAAATTTACTAGTTTGTTATTAGTATATTTGGGTTTGTTATTGATGATATTAATGATACCGACAATATATTGAAGTTATTTTACAGTAGGTTTTAATGATACTTTGTTTGGTGGTTCTATTGATTTGTGCCAACAATAACATTAGTTAGCTGTCCTTCCTAATTTATGTTTGCCTAACTTATGTTGGGTAATGTCATCATAAATTATCATAAATAACTAATCCATGTAATTCTTGTTCCTTACCCGACCTTTAATTATATAGCCTAGATATATTTAGTAGAACATTTACTCATACTCATGAACGTGTATGGAATATATAACTTTTATATAAAAACAACCTCGTATATAAGACTTTTTTTTATTTTGATAGTTAGTCTACTTAGATTTTTTATATAAGGGCACATACCAAATTCCTCTCTTTCAATAAAAGTTTCCGTAATTTAAGTGTCAGGATATGAAATTTTATAATTTTGTAAAGTTTATATGTTAATTTTATTTATTTAGATTCACGAAAAATTTTAATTTTTAATTTTTATTATTTATTATATTTATTAATAAAGTTAAAAAAAATATTTAATAATTATTCTACCTTATTTTTTTTAAATAATAAATTAACGATTTTTTAACAAATAAAAAATATATATATTGAGATAAAAACAATTTATATAATTAATTATAATTGTTTTCTCATTATATACATTATACAGAATATTTGATTGTGAGTTTTTTAACCTTAAGTGCCATGAGTTCTTTGACTGGTCTAGATCTTAATATTCAGGCTTTTTGATTGATAGTGAAAAGTTTTTTAAATAAAAGCATTTTTTTATTAATTATTTTATTTATTCTTATACAATAAATACACTTTTTACAATCAATTACTGGATTTTATAAAAAATTGCTTAGTAATACAGTTATAATAAAATCAAAAAAATTGATGAGTTTCATGTTGCATAAAAAATTTTTTATTAATTAATTATTTCAATAAAAGAATATTCAAGCAAATAATTATACATTTATTTATTATAAAAAATCATCAAGGAAAGGTAAAAAAATCAAGTAAATTTAAGATGTAACAACGAAGGTAAACTTAGGATGTAACGAAAGTGGATAAGCAAGATGACGTCGAGCGTGATAGTGATGGTAGTTGCAAATAGTATGGTGTATAATGTGGGTGGAATGGTTATTGTGGTGGAGAAGGAGGTGATTGTAGTAAAGGAAAATGATCGAAGAAGTAATTGTAGAAACGGAGGAGGTGATCATAATAAAGAGTGTTATAATGTTTGCGATATTAGTAAACGTGATTTTCAAGTTTTACTATAATATAAAAACTTATTAGCAAACGCTGTTTTTGGTTTTATCGCGATTTCCTTAAACTTCGACCCAAAATACTATAAGAGTGAGAAAATGTAAAGAAGTTTATAAAAAATGCTTAAAAAAATGTTAGGAGAAAGTTATAATAATTCATTTTACAAATTTTACTAATAATTTTTAATTTTACATGAATAATAAATGGGTAAACAGTATATATATTACTTTTTAGTAATTAAATATATTCGCAACTTACAATTAAAGTAAAATGCATATACTGATCACTCATCATGCAATTGTAACAATTGTATTAAAATAGAACGTATATTTCGTATATTTTAAATATTGTACAATAATCGCACAATTTTTATATCCTAAACTTTTATTGCACAAAAGTTGAACGATTTCTGTATACTTAATTTAAGTTTATTTTCAATTGTATAAAAATCACACACTTTCAATACACTATAAAATTGGTAAGACTATTTTTATCCAAAAATCTGCAATAATTGTATGATTTCCGCACGGACTTGAACAAATGTTGCACAAAAGTTGGATGATCTTTTTTCATAGGGTAAAAGCTATCTAATTTTAAAATCTTATAAAATTCTGACCATTAGATTACAAGATATAAGGGGTACCTACGCACTGTACTTTCTATAATAGTTACACATTAATAGCGTTCCAAATGCCTTCATTATTTTTTAATATTTTCAGACAACTGATTTTTAGTAAATATAGCAACTATTTATTATATTAGTTGCTAAGTAAATCGAATCATTGACTTAAATGTTATTTTGCTTATTATAGTATCATTTTTTGCCAAAGAGTTTTTTATCTTTTCTAAAAGTCACCATATCATTTATATTTATACCGTATAGTCATAATATATTGAGAATATTATCGATAGGTAATTAAATAATTGGACATTTAGATATACGTTAAAAAGCCAAATCCAATTTTCAGTTAATAAAAACTTTAGATAAATTATATGACTTAATTGGTTAATTTTGGCTGAAATTATAAATGTGGCCTAAAATATAAATTATAACATCATATTGTTTCTATTCTATACTTGCATAGTTCAAAATGGTTTTAGTTTATTCCATTCTTATTTCTATACTATTAATAGTGAATACACATTGCTAATATACATCATCTTTTTGATTGCCAGCTTTCAAAATGACCATCATTTATATAAAGATCAATGGATTTTTTGACTGCTCAGAATTAATAAAGACCATTTTAAATAAATTTTGGACTGACTATAATCCATAAATCTTGATATATATTTATATCTATATATAATGTTGAGCAATAATAAATATTAAGCTTTTCCCTTGTATTATATTACAGTATTCCGTTATATTTTAAAATTATTACTTTCGATATATTTAAGCTATCTTAATTTTTAGCACAATTAATATATTTTTGCTCTTTTATATCTATCCATTTTTATAATATAATTACTGTATTTGTTAATGAAATATATATTATTCCATTATAAACTTTAATAAGATTAATATGTTACTATTTATTCTATAATTCCCCTACATTTGAATTTGTATACTATGTATAGTTTTTTTGATGGCTGATACAACATTCATAACAGAATCTTGGGAATTTTCTTGCACGTTTATTAGAAGAAGAAATTGTAAAAGTAGTAGTATGGTGCTTGATAAAGGTAATTTTTATATAAATTATTTGGAAGAAGATATGTACTGTGTATATTTGAAATTCCTTTTTAATATAATTCATAGAATATTCATAGAACATGTATAATATAATAATCTGTAATAATTGTTGAAAATCTATTATAAAGAAATAATTTAAAAGCCTTAATATGAATGACTGTTTAACAAATTATATTTCTCTCTTTAAGCTCTATGAATGAAAAATGGAGTATATTATAAAATCTAAACCAAATTATAATCCTTATAGAATCAATGTCGCATGCACATAATTAATTACGAAATCATTAAAATTAAACGTCATAAATCTATTTATCTATCTAGTAATTTGTTTTTTATGAACCAATTAATCACTTTGCTATCTTATTTTTTCCCTTTTTTTTTTATAATAACCTTTTTCGTGTATTGTTTGTATTAATTAAATAATAATTCTCATTGTGCTAGTTATTGCTGTTATTTTGTTTTAAAAGCAATTACTTCAAATATTTGTGTTTTAATTAATTGAATAAAAACTATATGATATAATTTATATTATGAAATATTTGTTATATTAATAAATTAAGATAAAATAATAAGTGCCATACTATTAGAAGATAATTTGTTTCAAATTAGGGTTAAGATTAGGGTTAGAGCTTGACTAGCCCATCTTCGAGTTTTTCTTTTGTAATATTAGGATATATTATATTATGTTACACAATTTTATTATTAAGTATTCTAGAACGTAATATGTCCAACTTCAATAGATAATCCAAAGATCTAAATTCAATAATTTTTCAATACCAAGTCCAATAATCATTAGATATAATTATATAAATAAAAATTTCTATGGAAAATGTTATATTTATCTAATATATATTAGGAAAATTCTTATTTCATAATTAATAAAGTAGAATATTTTTTAAAAGGTTATATTACTAGTTGTCGTTCTAATCGAAAGTGAATTGTTGCATTGCAACCTATATTTCGTACACGAGAAGATTGTGGGTTTTTAATACTATAAGAATTGCTTTTTCTATTCTTAATTAAAGTATATGTAATATTCAAGTGGAAGCATTCTTTTTTTGTTTAGAAGTCAAAGTATATTATTTTATAAATTAAATTTTGAATAGATTAATAATTATTATATTTCACAGTTAAAAATATGAATTTCTTATATAAAAATAATTTAAAACAAAATTGATTTTGAACATATTTAAATAAGATAATATTTAATAAGGAAAACATCCATTTAGTAATAAAATAATATGAATCGATATGATTGAACAACATTACACCATGTTTTAAATAGTAAAGGATAATTTCTTATTAGTATTAAGTATTAACGAATATAATGGAAAAGAGGTGGTAAAAAACTTGCATTAGAATTATGAATATAAGATGTTGGTAATAATATATGGTCAATGTCATCATTTCATTTGTTGTTTTATAGTATAATTCATGATATTAACTGTTAAATTACTTTGAAGTATTGTATTTTTGGTTTATGATCAGAAAGTGTAAAAAAGTTAGGATATGATAAATCAAATGAATAAGGTCATTAAAATATTTAATAATGTAATTATGTAATTAATATAAGTATATAAAATAGAAAAGAGTATGTAAAATAATGTAAATAATAATATAAGAAATAATTAAGTGAGAAAGAAAAGAAATAAATCAGTTAAAAATGATCTCCTATATATAATGATTTTTTGTTAAATCAAAGCCACATCGCGAACTTTACCAAAATTGGTATATTCCTTAGTAAGTACGCAGCAAGCAATTAAAATCATATTGTACTATATGTATTTTGATTACCAATGATGTAATACATATTATTCTAACATTCACAAATGATGACATCCATTACGAATCTTTTGGAAAGAGTTCGTCTTGCTTCATACGTAATGACGTAATACTTCCGCATTTGGTATAAATATTGTTGTTTAATACTGCAAAATGCTAACTTGTCTTAATAAAGTTGTTCTGTGACTTTATTATAAAGTTTAAATTTCAGAACCATCCTTTTACATTACGCTTTAAATTTTCTTCGGCCACTAGTATAATAAATTTGAAAAAATCACACGATAAATTAATAGACTTCTAATTTACAATAATGGCTTAAACTAATTAAATAGTGCATAATGTAACCATATTAGAAGTTTGCACATTAGTCGAATTTTCTAAAATTTAATTAGACATTAAATTCACATTAAAAAATATGTAATCCTAAAATATTGTATTAATTAAACTCAAACTAATGGAAAACACTTACATCAGTCATCAGTTTATTTGTAATAGCAAATATAGGAGTTTGCAATATTAATTTCCAAATTAGCCTGTTTTTTAAAATTTCACTATTTATTATCCTATTTATTATATATCGTTTACTTATTCATGATTTTCAAACAAACAAATTATATAATATAAGTATTATCTCGCTAATGTTGTCGCGACTTCGTGTTGTACAAAGTTGTTAATTTCATTTTTAGATGTTGTACTTATATTTCATTTAGTGATTTAACAGTTTAATGCGATGCACAAGTAGCTTTATTGTTATTTAGATGTTCTCATATATGATGTTTTTTACAATGAAATTTTCTTAAGAAATAAATTTTAACATTATTGTTAAAATAGTCAAAATTTTTATATATAATTAGAAAAGCTAGCTTAATCCTAAAATTAAAAATCAAAAATAATGCGAAGATCAAACGAAAGTTTGCGTTACAACACTTGTACGGTAAGACCGTTATATACTGTATTATTTAAAAAAAAAAAACTTATCGATTTATTTTTTCTTAATTTTCTCTTCCTTTTTTAATTTGCATCTTTAACAACTATGCAAATATATACTAGATTATGTGATTTATACAGAAATCGGTACTCAAATATTTTCCTTTTAGCTAATGCCCGGTGAAATACTATTACCTTTCTTAGAAACTAGCTGAAATTATCAAAATTCTGGCTCGAAAAGCTAATGGTAAATTTTTTTGGCCGACTCTGACCTTTTTATATAAATTTCAAATTTCAGTGATATCAAAATATTTAATAGAGTTAGAATATAATATTTCAAAATAATATGTCTCACACACAAAAAAATCACAATTAATTATTGTATTTTCATCCTTACTAGATTGTGGTGGTGGTGATGGAGTTTACCAATGTAACTTTTAATTTGCGATTAGATATTATTCGACAATTTTCGCTCGATTTATATCTATATCATTGATTTTTGCGATCATAACGAATAATAATTACGAAATTCTTGGAATAATTCTAAAATATAAATTTACAATTATAATATATTTATAGATACTCGTTTTAAAAATTATAGCTTTTAACATATCAAACGACTCGAAATACTGTATACATAGGTTCGAATTCCAGCCAAAAGAAAATCATGAAAGCTTTCCTTTTATAGATAATTCTTGGTGGAATTTTGCGCACTGGCTGAAATTATTATAATTTGGGCCTGGAAAAATAACGAGCAGCTAATAGTAAAATTATTTTGATCTTTATATATATATATATATATATTATGCAAAAAGTCACGTTTTGTGTAGTCGATCGGTTTAGTCACGAGTTTCTACATAAACTGAATCATATATAAGTAATTTTGACTCACTTTTTATGTGGTTCGCTAAAAGGCAAATTTTCCGATTGCTGAATCTTTGCTACTTTCTCGTCCTTTTTGCACTCTCGCTTTTCCTAAGAAAAGAAAAAGAATGTCAAAATTAAATTATGATATACTTTATGAAATTTTTCAAAATTTACAAGACTTAATTAATATGACATATTCAAATGATCCGAATAATTTAAATAAAATGATAAATTATAAAAAATTTTTACGTTCTCAGTTTTCTTGTTTGTTATTTAACAAGAATTGGTGTGAAGTCATGATTCTATTTTTATGGAGTAATTCTTTTAAATATACTCATAATAAAAGTTCACATTTACCATTAAAATTTTGAAAGATAAAAATATCATTGAACCAAATTTTCAAAAACTAAACCTTTCATTTAATTATGTTAGATTTTGCAAATAACTTAATTATATTTCTTATATACGTACAGTATTTCAATATTATTGAAATTAGAAATTTATAAGCTTTTTATTAGTGAATGCTCATCTATAAAATCTTTGAATTCAGATATGACATATTATCCAATATCAAAATATCCAGGAGAAAATATATCTCTTTCAAATCTATGAGTTACAATGTATTACAACTACTAATCATGATTTTTATTATGGATTGGTACACATATGCAAATAAATAGAAAAACTTTATGTAGAAGTAATTGGTTTAAAAAATCCCATGGAATTGTTAAATTAATTGAAATGCAAACACAAGTTAATTACGTGTTTATTTATAGCTGCATATTGTAAATGCAATAACATTGTACAGGCTTTAGAAAACATGTAAATTCAATTATTCGTTTAAAAATACTAGTTAATTATACATCTGTTATATAATTTCTCATTCCAAAATTAATTAATCTACGATATTTAAGTAGATGATAATTATTGTCAACTAAGGAAGTATGTAATCTATTTAGTAAATCATCATAACCTTCAAGCACTTGATTTGCATCACATATCACTTGATACAGCTATAAATATTATTAAAAATACTAGAATTAGGATTAAAAGTATTCAATGTTATGATAAGGCAAAAGAATATAATCAGACAATATATAAATATTGTCCAAATATAAAGTATGTTACAATATTTTTGGGTAAAGATGGAACCCTGGAAGAATTAGAGAAAATTTTCATCAAATATCAACACTTGAAAGCAATAGATATAGATGATTTAATTAAATATGAATATTATGATAAATTCCTGAATTTGTTGCTTGAATCAGCTCCTCTCACTTTATGCAAAATTCACATTTATTATATATCTAAGTATCTTATTACTCAATATTTAAAATTATTTCTTATTAATTGGGTTCAGCGTAAAAGTAAAAAAACTTTGCAGTTTTATTATCAATTTAATGATTATTACATAAATAGTGATATTGCACATATTGTACTGTACATAAATATGATATTAAGGATTTTTGGGAATTATTATATTACATGGCTATATAAATAAGTTATATAGCATAAAAGTGCAAATAAAAAGAACATATCCGCCGATTTGAATTTGCCAATCATCAGTTATGTGGCGCAGTACCGATTAAAATCGATCAAAAACTCGTTCCTACGTAAAAAAAAACTTTTTAAGACTTCTCCCAAAATATCTACCTCTTTAGCCCAAAACCAGTAGAAGGAGTTTTTAGAAAGAAAATATTATAAAGTTAGTTTATTAAAAAAAAAAACTTTACAAAAATTATTGATTTAACGAAAAAAAAGTTTACTGAAAAATCATTAATAATAAATATCAAATAGATTTTAATTAAATAAGTAATCAATACATAATTTAAATTCGCTAAAACATCATTATTTATATTTAGAGTTATTTATTTATTGAAAGAATTTTTTGAATAATTTTGCTTTCTAAATAAATTTTTTTTATAAACTATAAAAAAAAAAAAATAAAATAACAGCTCCAAGTTGTATCTAATATAAAATAATTACTAATAAACTTGCAAAAATTCTCAACTTGCTTGATGTAGAAACTGGTTGAAAAGTTGATGGGAGTTTACGAAAGAAAAAAATTTTTTAACGTTACTTTTTGTTGAAGTAATTTCTCTATATCTGTCATATGATCATGTAGCACAAGTGTGGTCATTTTTACGAAACTTAATTTACCTAATTTTTATTAAATTATTGTCAAATTCCTTAATTTAGACGAATTTTTTAATTCCGCTTATCGGCGGATATAAATGAATGAATTTGATTATTAATATAAAGTAATAAATTCAATTGATATAATCCGCAGGATTATTTATTTTCTCATGAGAAAGTCATTCATATTTAGGATGTGAATAGTACCGGGAACTCTCTCATGATTATTATGATTTTTAAAATTGTACGGTACTTTTAATTGTGAAGCATTGATTTGGTTTTAATCTTTGTTATACTATGCAAAAAAAAATGAATTTTAAACAAAATGTTTTAAAATAAATAAGATTATAATTTCACAGACAACTTTTTGAAAAATAACTTAACAGCAGTATACATCTTTATCAACCTATTTCTAACTACCCTTACCTTTTTATAGGGTAGAGAATTATTATAAAAAGAATACTAAAAAGAATAAATTAAAAATAAGATATTCATAATGCTATATTACTCAGAATAACATTAAATAATGAAAATAAATGCTTTATTTTTTGAGAATCAACTTCATATCTGAATAGAAAATATTTTTCGAAATAATTAAATAATAATACATCTGCTCAAAATTTGCTTAATAAAGTACAATGCAAATAATAATAGGAAAAGCAGTAAAATCTTTAAAGTTTGTATTTACTTGTCTGTATTCTGTTTTAGTACAAATTTTAAATTACTAGTTTTTTTATTATGAATTGTTTACAAATAAAATTAAAGTGTAAAATGCTACAGTATAGTACGTGGTTCATAATGACTAATAATAAGATAGTAGACTTTTATGACTCAACTTAAATAATCTTATAGTCAACTTGTAATCTTTTTCAATATGACTTTTTTTATTCAATACATATAATACTATATATTTCTTTTTATTTCTGAAATAAAAAAAAAATGTCAAAATTAAATCATGATATTCTTTATGAAATTTTTCAAAATTTACAAGACTTAATTAATATGACATCATATTCAAAAGATCCAAATAAAAGGATAAATTATAAAAAATTTTTACGTTCTCAGTTTTCTTGTTTGTTAGTTAACAAGAATTGGTGTGAAGTCATGATTCCACTTTTATGGAGTAATCCTTTTAAATATATTCATAAAAAAAGTTCATTATTCAAAAGTATCATTTCACATTTATCTGATAATTCAATTAAAATTTTGAAAGATAAAAATATCATTAGTGCAAATTTTCAAAAGCTTAAACTTTCATTTAATTATATCAGATTTTGCAAATATTTACATGCACTTCATAATATTTTTCCAGTTGATTCAGAGAAGTTATTGAAAGAAGAAATTTATAAGCTTTTTATTAGTGAATGTTCATCTATAAAGTGTTTAAATTCGGATATGGTACATTATCCAATATCAAAATACCCAGGAGCAAATATTTCTCTTTCAAATCTAAATGAAATTTATTACTATAATACAAGTGATCAAGATTTTTATTATGGATTGGCACAAATATGCAGATCAATAGAAAATATTTATGTGAGAATTGATAATGAAGAAAGTTCTGGAATTGCTGAATTAATTGAAATGCAAAAACAAATTAAATATGTGTTTATAGATGAATATTATGAATGCAAAAAGATTACTCAGGCTTTAGAAAAACATGCAAATTCAATTATTCATTTAGAAACAGTCAAGTATACATCTGTTATACATTTTCTCATTCCAAAATTAATTAATCTACGATATTTAACAGTAAAAGATAATTTTTGCGAACTAAAGAAGTATGCAATCTATTTAAATCATTATAACCTTCAAGTACTTGATTTATTTTTCTTATCTTCACTTGATATAGCTATAAATATTATTAAAAATACTAATGGAAATCTTTTGGAAATTAGAATTAGATGTGTTATATGTTATGATAAGGCAAAAGAATATAATCAGACAATATACAAATATTGTCCAAATATAAAATATGTCACAATATTTTTGAGTAAAGATGGAACCCTGGTAGAATTAGAGAAAATTTTCATCAAATGCCAACACTTGGAAGCAATATATATAGATGATGAAATTAAACATGAATATTTTGATAAATTCCTGAATTTGTTACTTGAATCAGCTCCTCTCAATTTATGCAAAATTCACATTTCTTATATAGATAGGTTCTTTGGCACAAATGAATCTTTAGAATTATTTCTTATTAATTGGGATCATCATAAAGGTAAAAAAACTTTACATTTCTATAGTAATTATACAAAAATAAATAGAGATATTGTACATAAATATTGTATTAATGATTTTTGGAATGATTATTTCATGGATATGGATAAATATAATTCATATTAGGAGTAGTAACAATATATTATTTGTTTACATAAATAAAAAGAGTTATTAAGAAAAATAAAGAAAATTTTAAACTTTTGATGTTTTTATATGAATATCAAATTTTAAGTAGTATAAACTAGTGATTAATGGCATATATATATAAATTCATATTCTGCTATAGTAAATCATAACAGTTATTTTTATGACATCTAAAAAGCATTCTTATTATTAATTATTTTATTTTATGCGAGAATGAGTATCCCTTAAACCCAAATTTGCCCGCAATTTCTAAATTAAGATAAATAACGCTATAAAAAATTCTTTAATTTTGGCCAGATCGTCACATAATTTTGCAGCCAAATTGATCTACATTCTGGCCATAAATTGTATGAGTTAGATATGCGGTTGATCATTAAAATTTGGATGAGAAATTAACCCGCAAAAATTAGTATCGGAATTTTTATATAATAAAATCTAAACTTTTCTTACCATATTTTTCTCTATTTGAATATTTATTATAACTTTTTTTTTTTCATTATAAAAATTTTACATTATAATAAACAAAAATAGAGATAAAAAAAATTAATTTTTATGAGTATATAATTAAAATGCATAATAAAATTTTCATTTAGCCTCTATATAAAGTCAAATCCTACTTTAAAACATCAAAAATCATATTAACAAAAGTTGTTTCCATACCAAATTCTACATATTCTATTAAGCTTTTATATAGCTACAATTAATTGTCAATGAAATCGTCAAAGTTAAGTGCAAAGTTTTTTGAAATTTTGTGATTATCTTAAAATACAACTTTTGGCCAATGGTAATTTCCGATTTTCTAATATATAATTAATAAATGATAATAATTGCTGCACAATATACTATATAATTTAAACTATTTTGGAAAAAAATTTTATTAAATTTGCTTTATTTTTCATAAAATTAGATGAGAGCCGAAATTTGGAAAATTGCAGGCAAATTTGCCCGCAATTGCTTACGGTTTAAGGGATAAAACAAAATATTTTAAAATAAATAAAATCATAATTTCACAAACAACTTTTTTGAAAAATAATTTACTACTGTAGTATACATCCTCATCAGCATATCCCTAACTAATCCTTACCTTTTTTTTTTAAAAAAAAAAAAAAATTGCTGTTTAAAAAGGTAGAGAATTACTATAATAAAAAATACTAAAAAAATAAATTGAAAAAGATATTCTATAATAATTATGCTCAAGAATAGCATTGAATAATGAAGATAAAATGTTTTATTCTCCAAGAATAAATTTCCATCTTTTTTTCAGTTTCATTATGCTTCAGAACAGATAATATTTTCTATGTATAATTGTTAAATAGTGATAACTCTTTTCAAAATATTGAATACACTGTTTTAATATCATACTGTTAATAAATCCCTATAAAAAATTTTCAATATTGATTAATAAAATAAAAATACTTTTTATCCTAGACTATTAAACCAATTCAGCCAAAGATTAAAATCAATAATAAGATTTGCCATAAAATTAGTTAGTATGTGGTTCCCAATCCACTTGTACTTTTTAGAAACTTAATAAAATTCGACTCCACGGCGTAGCAAAAACGATTGGCTGAGAATTGTCAGTGACGTTAATTCGTTACACGGGATTAATGTCACATGATATTATTTTTGTGTATTATGCTGTGTAAAATTGCTAATTTAATAAAACCAATTATTTATTTCTTTTATTCGTACTCGAATAAATATAACATTTTCATAGAAATATATACAAAATATCTGAAATGAATGAATGGTCTAAGTGGCTTGATGAAGCCGTTACTAAAAGGCATATTAAACATTATGAGTACGAACATTTTAAAAATATTCAAGTAATTGGTTTCGGTGGTTTTGGAAAAGTATATCGTGCAAAATGGAAAAATTCATATCAATATTTTGCATTGAAATCTCTTCATAATATAGATGAAGATGCAATTAAAGAACTTGTTCATGAGGTGAATATAAATATTTAAATTAGAAACCATTTATGTGTTATTTCTGTTTAAAATTTATTTTTGTATAATTTACCTAGATTGAGCTCCAACGTGAAGTTGCTTTCCATAATAACGTTATTAGCTTTTATGGAGTTACTATTTCAGATCAAGGTAAATAAATATCAAAAATAAATAATGTGTTGTATTACAATGCAATTAATTGAAGGTGATAAATTCTTTACTTATTTAGAGAATCAAAGTAACGACACTAAGAAATATCTTATAGTGATGGAGTACGCTGACGGTGGTTCTCTTAGCAATTATTTGAAAAAGAATTTTGAGAAACTTACATGGGAAGATAAACTTAAACTTGCTTACCAGCTGGCTAGTGCCGTATCATGCTTGCATGATGAAGACATAATACATCGTGATTTGGTAATTTATTTAATTAATTGATAAAAAAATATTACATGATTTACTTTAACATAATTTCATTTTCTTATTATAGCACTCTAATAATGTATTAGTTAATCAAGATACTATTAAATTGGCGGATTTTGGATTGTCAAAGAGAATCGAAGCATCAACTAAAAAGAAAAAAGATTTATTTGGTGTAGTTCCTTACATGGATCCAAAAAAATTCAGCAATAGATCATTTTCTTTAAACAAGAAGAGCGATGTATACAGTGTAGGCGTACTTATGTGGGAGATATCAAGTTGTAAACCACCTTTTTATGTAGAAGGAGAGTCATATGATGGCTGTTTAGCTGTGCAAATTATGCAAGGACTTAGAGAAACTACCATTCCAGATACCCCATTGAATATGTTAAGATTTATACTGGTAAGTTAACACTTCATATTTACTTATAAGAGTGGTATAATAATTAAAATTTGATTTTTTTTTAGAATGTTGGGATGACAACCCAGATAATCGACCATCTATTCAAGAAGCCGTTGAAAGATTAAATACAATCAGTTCATTATCAAATATACCAATTTATCAACAAAATAAGAATATTGATAAGATAACAGATAAAAAAAAAGATTTGAAAAGTATTGAAGTATCATCACATGGAGAATTATCTCGAATGATTATAGGTTTTAATAATATGAATACAAAGGAAATAATAGAACCCATGATATCAACAAGTAATCAAATTATTATCCAAAATATTTTACTTGAAAATGATTTAAGCATAAAGGTTGATAATATTACAGAATTTATACTTGATGTGCTAAATAAGAGGGATTTACGTAATTTAATACAGAAAGTTACTGATTTTATTAATAGTCAAAATATAAATTCACAAGAAATTTGTAATTTGTTAAGTAATAATCAAAATTACAATCTAAATTCAATTTTTTTACTTGGATATTTTAATTTTTACGTATTGGTACAGTTAAAGATCATAAAAAAGCATTTAATTCATTTATTAATGTATCGGAACGAGGACATATTTTAGCGCAACATTTTGTTGGTAGGTGTTATCTTTATGGATGTGGAACTACAAAAAATGCAAAATTAGCTTTTCAATATTTTGAAAGAACAGCTAATAGTAATTTAGCAGCAAGCCAATGTATTATTGGTTATTGTTATTCTAACGGAGTGGGTATTAAAAAAGATTTAAAAATTGCTTTTCATTGGCATGAAAGAGCTGCAAGTAATGGAAATTTAATAGCTATGTCTAATCTTGGTTATTCTTACAAAAAAGGTATTGGTGTTGAAAAAGACGTAAATAAATCAATTTATTGGTATAGAAAATCTGCCGAACAAGGATATGAATACGCTCAAAATGAGGTAGAAAAATTAACAAAAAACAAAAAGTAAATATATTTGTAACCCGTAAGCGATCTACTATTATAAATAATAAAGAATAAATAAACATTTTTTAGAAATTTAATTCATACAACTTAAAATATTATTGTGTAAAAAATAATTTATTAGTTGAATTTATATAATAGTAATATTTATTTAAATATATTGTACTATTATATCCGTATGTGATATGTTCCGAACTGATACCAATGAACGGACTAATTTGAGCCGCTTTGAATTGGATGAACCGGTTCGGTTCCATAATTAGTTCTTGGCTAGTCGATTTCATTCGTGATAATATTATTGATAACCATTTCACCAGCAATTTTGCATGCACCTGAAATAAATGTTCAGTATTATTTAAATTCATTTACTATTTATTAAAACACTAAAAGATTTGTTGGTTGCCGATCGTACTAAAATAGAAAAGCTTGATTCGAAATGTATTTATATAATCAGCAAATCAATACCAAAGATGGGGGATCA
>QZLH01000122.1:47015-57974 GCA_003833135.1 Oehlia diaphana | reverse complement strand
TAGAAGAAAATTATACGAGTAGCAGATTATCTACAAGTAAAATTCACAACTTTGAAAATCTACCTGAACCGAGAAATGCAACAGAAGGTATAAGTGTATAATATTTTATTAATGAATATATTTATTTAAAATACATTATTAATGTTATCTTTTTATTATAATAGAAGAACAAGAAGGTATAACCGTATAAATAATAATTTCTACCATTTTTAGTTAATGTAATAATTTGGTTTTAAATACTTTATTTTACTGCTAATTAGCGTTTCATAGTAAATTGTATGATTTTAACATTCCTAACAATAGTAAGTATTTAATAACATTATAGCATTGAATTATCATATAATGATGCTTAATAATTAATTTTTTTTAAGTTGACGACTTTAATAAATCAAATGAGCAGAATAGTAACAATTCATCAAAAGTAATTCCTATTTTTAGAGGTAATGTATTTTATTTATTGTCGAATCGAGATTGATTTATATATTAATTCTATATCTTAATTTTAGGTGATAGTGAAAAATTATCCGAAGAATTTAAAAAGTTGCAAATAAATTCAAGTAGTAAGTAAATTACTATCAAATAGAGATACTGTATCAATTTAATTTATTAAAACGCGACTTTTATTTAAAATTTAGATGACGAAAAAGAAAAAACTCAAAAATGTGTCGATGGTAGGTGAAAATTTTACGTAATAACGAATGATTTTAATACTATTTTAATTCTATTTACTCGTCTATTACAGATGATGACGAAGTATATAATAATCCAAACTTTCATTCAGAAGAACAAGATGAACTGGAAATTCCTGATGGTAAGCTCTTAAAATAAATAAGATTTCTTTTTAAAGCAAATAATTAATTTATAATTTTTAATTTTTAATTTTTTAACTTTAGATGGATTTTGAATCATTTAACAATGTGTTTTTTTTTATATTTTTAAATTATTATTATTTATTTATTTATTTATCATGGATTATTTAAACACTAAGATTAGAGTAGTAAATGTTTCAAATTATTAAATGAATAAATACCGTATATTGATTTAATGAATTAGTATACTGTATACTATTTAAATTATTCAAATTTTTTAATGTTGTTCCATTATAATAAGAAAAAAATTAACATTTCGATGGTAATAGCTAAAGTTTAGATTTGAGTATTCAATAAAATTTATTTTTTTATAAAAAAAAAAATTAATAAAAATTAATAAACAATGCTTTGTTTAAGATTGGACATAATATTATGGCGAGACGAGACGGCGAGAGAAAATCTACATATCATTCGGCTTTATCTTTATTCTTGCGTATTATATGTACAAAAACGTGGCTTTATAACTTAAAGTGATTTATTCGTAAGTCATAAAGTGAATATGAAATTAAAAGCACGGAGTATAGTGATTGCTTTCAATAGGAAAATAAATACGGGAAAAACCTTTAAGCAGAAAGATAAGGAAGATCTTTCAAATTCAAAGAAATTTACATTATATTTATTAACATTTTTTCTATTTATGTAATGCATATGATATTTTTTTATGATCGATATTGCAGAACAATTAAGTATTAAAAAAATGCGAGAAAATAGTTAAAATGTTTGAAAGCAAAATTCTTTATTTTATTTTTTCATAAAATAATACGCGAGAATAAAAAATGTTAGAGGTTATTGTTTAGAGCTTTTGAATAGATAAAACGAATAACGTAATAATGTAATTTTACATATCCGAGTTTTTGAAGTTTTTGGTAAATAATTTATGGCTTAAGTGGCTTGTACAATCACGCGTCTGGATGACTAATCATTTGTCACATTGTCATCTGACACGAATCACGCGACTCGCTCGACATCAACATAAATACGCGCTTTAAATTCCTAACTTGTATATCATTCTCCTTCCTTAAAATAAAAATACAAAATAAAAAAAATGGCAAAGTTATATAACGATATACTTCATTATATTTTTCAAAAATTAAATAATGATGGAAGTTCTTTACTTTCTTGTTTATTGGTTAATAAACAATGGTGTGAACTTGTCATCCCAACTTTATGGAAATGTCCATTAAAATATTTTGAAATCAATAATGATTATTTAATTAGTAAAAGAAAAAGAATTTTATTAAATATAATTCTAACACATTTATCAGAAAAATCGAAACAACTTTTAATCTTTCATAATATCAGTATCATTTCAAAGGAGGAACTTAATAAAAAACTTTCATTTAATTATGTTAGATTTTGTAAACATATTTGTGTTCATAATTTTTTATTAAATCAAGATATTTATGGAGGTTTTTTAAGTGTCTTTCAAATAGTTTTATTAGAACAAGAAATTTATAAACTTTTTGTTAGTGAATGTTCAAATATAAGATACTTGGATTTAGGGGAAGTAAGACATGCAATATATCTATTTCCTGGAGCGGAGATTTGTTTATTAAATCTAAATGAAGTTGATTGTAAATCATGTTTAGAAACTTCATTATTTTATGGAATAGCAAATATATGTAAATTAATAGAAAAGATTTATATAGAATTTAAATATGACAACATTGGACTTGCTCAACTAATTAAATCGCAAAAACGAATTAAATATATAAAGGTAGAAGAGATTACAAATGAAGAACGTGAAAAAGATGATATTGTTAAAGCTTTAGAAGAACATGCAGATTCAATAATTTATCTAAATTTATCAATACAAAAAACTTTTTCATATATTTTATTCCAAAAGTTTGTAAATTTACAAACTTTAATATTATCTGAAAGAATGTATGTAGAAAATGAAATAATTGTGAAGAATTTATCAGCTGCGATATATCCTAAACTTCAAATACTTGAACTTGAATATATGTCAATTCATATAGCAATAAAGATTATTCAAAATACAGGAGGAAATCTTTGGAAAATTAAAATTAGAACCATCAAAATCACTCATTCTAGAGAATATATTCAGGCAATTTATAAAAATTGTCCATACATAAAATATGCTTCAATATATTTAAATAATCAGAACTTGGATGAATTGGAAATTTTTTTAACCAAATGTCAACACTTGGAAGCAATAGATGTAATTGTAATAAAAGGTGATGACAAATTAAAAAGTTGTAAATTTTTAGATTTGTTGTTAAAATCGTCACCAAATAATTTATACAAAATTCATATTGATTATAGATATTTTTCTATAAAATCCTTGAAAAAATTTTTTAATAATTGGAAAGGTAAAAAAACTTTACATCTATATGATCATACAAGTAATTGGAATTCGTTAATTAATAAATACAATATGGAAGGAGTAGTTGGACATATTGATTGTAGAGGTTTTTGGGAAGATGATAAATCTACGGGTATTATATGGAATGATAAATAAATTCTTTATAATGTAAAAGGTCTTTTAATTAAATCTGTATACTTTGCGTAAGATACTTTCATGTGGGGATTGCTTACTTTGATTTGAAATTCAATAATAAATCTTTTTTTTTAAAAAAAAATAATAAAGTACTGTATATCAAACAAAATCTCGTTGTAACGTTAGCAGTATATGCTAAAATAATTTCTAAGTTTTATTTTGATCCTTTGTGCACATATTATCTATCGTTCATTTTATCGTGACAATAATTAAGGACACGTATTCAATTGTCCAGTCTCCCAAGTAAAAATTTTTATTCTAAGCTTTAAACATTCGGTAAAATTATCGAAAAATAGTAACAGATAACGTTCTAAAAAATTTCACTTTAAAAAAAAAAGACTAACGTCAATTTCTGAGACGTGATTTGCTGTGTTACCAACAATCGTATACAAGGTCATATTTTAATAATTTTTAATACATCTTAAATAAAATTATGCAATTTATTTTCTTCAAATGTACGGTTATTTCAACTGAATTAACTGAATTAATTACCAATGACATCTATACTACATATCTAGATATCACCAGAACAACGAACAAAATAAATGATTATAATAAAATCTAATCTATAAAGTCGCCGTATTTTTTTTTCATCAAGCGATGCTGCACGTAAATACTGTCAGGTATAGAATGGTATATTCAAAAAGATATGGTATTGTTTTGTTCATGATTTCCAATTCTTAATCTTCATGATTTGGGAAAACCGTTTCCGCGCGCGATGATCAGAAATTGTCATCAGGAGGAGGGTTCGTCGTAAGAATAAATCGGGTTGTACTAATAACGTTTGCCGGTGTTTGAAATGACAAATGTTGTGCCTTCAGAAGTTTTAGTTGTAACATCTTCAATGATAGTTGATGTCACAGCCGTCTTCAGGTCGGTGATATATTAGTACCAATTCGAATTTCGATCGATCTCTACAATTAAGTATATTTTGAGAAGAATAAACTTAAAAGGTTTTTCGGACTTCAGGATCAAAAGGTTAATATTATGACAATCTCTATAGTAGTATCGTGAACCTGGCTGGAATGGAGGGAGATTCTTACGGTCAGTCTTTGCATCTAAAGAAATAATTTGAACTCAGAGAAAGATTCTTCTTGTTTTTAAACAAGGCGCGTTCATCGTTCTTGCTGTTGTTTAGATCTTAAACGTAGCGTGAAATATTCCTTATAGTATAATCGACGATATTCGGTCGAATTTTCATATGTTTGTCAAGATGCTTTTGTATTTAATTAGATTGAAATTTTTTAATCTTGATAGTGTAATTAATACCGTATCGATTGTTGTGAATTTCTTTTCCTTTTTCTTTTCTGCCTTTATTACAGAGTCGTCTAAGCTGGTCTCTAAAATCGAGGTTTATTTGGTATTTGACGTGTTTTGTGAAGTGACCTTAAATCATGTTCATTGTAACGCCATCGGTTATTTGACATACAAGCTGCGGGTAGATCACAAGGATCGTTCAAATTAAATCTTAAATATATCATATCAGATATGAAAGTTTCGGTTTTTTTGGCGAATTAATCCTATTTCTGAAGGCGTACAATTTTTCTTGCAGAAGTTGGCGTAAACGACAAAAGTAATTGTCCACAATCCGTTGTCTATTAAGGGAAAAAACGTTAGTGATGTAAATCCCTAAAAGGAAATTGAGGTTTTGGTTTATGTATTAAGGTGATCATATGTCGTCTGTAAAATGATTGGTGTTGAACAGGTAGTATCTTGATTTTTTAGTATTTTATAGTGTTACACTTTACGTATGGCCGCAGTCGGTGTATAGAGAGTGTCAAAGGAAAAATTATGCAAGGTTTGTAAAGTCGTAATAGGTAAATAAACGTTCGAAGAAGGGTGTTATTTTTGTTCCAGAAATTTCGGGAGAGGCTGTTCATATCACGTGTTAAATATATACAATTTGACTTACGATTATTCGATTATTTGATTTGGTAACGTGATCTCAAAAAAAAAAAAAAAGATTTCTTATTATTATTGACCAAGTTTGGCTAGTTGACTAGCTACTATAGACTTTTTTTATCAGTCTGTTAAAATAGAAAATGAGCTTAAAACAAAATGATTAGATCATTTGGTGGTAAGTGCGTAATTAACTTATTTGGCGTATTAATTTGTGACACAAAAAAAAAACAATATAAAATACGTCCACTTTTTTAACCTTTTGAGTTTTAGATTCAAATTTTTCGTTTTTATAAACTATTAACAAAATGAGCAACCAGCAGTACGATGGACTGTCAAACTTTTTAAAAGAATACACCAGAAAATATGGTCCCCCTATCAATAATATTAATAATTATAAAGGCCAAAGAACTTTAAGGAATAGAAAATATATAAACTATACTGGAGTTAATAACTTTACTCCTCACGATCAAAGACAATATGGAGAAAGTAGTTCCAATGTTGATCAGTTTAGAAAAAATAAAGCTCCTGGCAGTGTCCTCAGATGTGAAACTTCTGGCAACAACTCTATTGGTCACGTAAAGTATGAAGTTCCTAGAAATGTCCTCATTAAACGTGAAACTTCTGGAAGGAGTTCTATTAGTCCTGTAAAGTATGAAGCTCCTATCGGAAATGAAACTTCTAACAACAATTCTATTAATTGCGTAAAATATGAATCTCCTATCAGAAATGAAACTTTTAGCAACAATTCTATTAATCAAATAAAATATGAAGCTCGTATAAGATATGAAGCTCCTATCAGAAATGAAACTTCTAACAACAATTCTATTAATCGTATAAAGTATGAAGCTCCTATCAGAAATGAAACTTCTAACAACGATTCTATTAATTACGTAAAATATGAATCTCCTATCAGAAATGAAACTTTTAGCAACAATTCTATTAATCAAATAAAATATGAAGCTCGTATAAGATATGAAGCTCCTAGCAGACATGAAACTTCTAGCAACAATTCTACTAATCGTATAAGATATGAAGCTCCCAGCAGACACGAAACTTCTAGCAACAATTCTATTAATCACAGAAAATATGAAGCTCCTATCAATGTCCTCGGAAATGAAACTTCTCGCAACAGTTCTATCAATCGTACAAAATATGAAGCTCCCAGCAGTGTCCCTACAAAATATGGAACTCCTGGCAGTGCTTGTGGCATTTCAATAAGCTATGGAACCTCTCACGAAACTCTTACAAGTAATTCTAAAAATAGTGAAACTCTTGCAAGTAATTCTAAAAATTATGTAACTCTTAAAAGTAGGGCTAGAATTTGTGTAACCCTTGCAAATAATTCTAAAACTCGTGCAAGTGATTCTAGAAATTACGAAAATCTTGCAAGTAATTCAAGAAATTGTTTAGAACAAGTAGCTTTAGTAACTATGAAACTCTTGCAAGTAATTCTAGTAACTATGATAATTATGAACCTCCTGTCAGTTCTAGGAATCATAGAACTTTAACTGGTGCTAGAAAAACCATAAATCTTCTTATAATGGTCAACAAATACAAGGACGAAATAGAGGCAATAGTAAATTATGAAGATCATTTTATTGCACTACCCGAATATGAGCCAGTCAAGCTTTTTTGAAAATATAACCGATCAATTTAATAATTTTGATGATCTATTGTAATTGTATGAGTGAAAATTTATCTGTTATGATAATAAAAACAAGCAAATTTAATTTTAAAGTTTCAAGAAACGATCGATTAAAATCAATTATCTTTATTGTTGCATATTTTCATATATAATAATACGATGTATTGTTTATTATAGGAAAAAAAATTATTTTACTTTTCTTTTGCTTATGAAATATATGCCCCTGGCTTTTTTTTTATAATGCTCATTAAAAAGTATTTATGAAATCAGGTTTGATTTTATGGTTTATGTTTGATGTGCTTAACAATGTTGAAATTCATGCAATGTAAGTGACATCGAACTTGAAAAATATGACCCGCTATCTTATATTTGGAAATACAGATGACGAACGACCGATGCAGCGATCAAATCTGCCTATGATCACGTTTATGTTTATGGATTATTTGAAAGTCACTTTAGTAATAGCTTATAGGGCAAAAAAACACGTAGATGCGTTGTTTATTATGTTTATTATAACAAGCACATGAATAAGTTAGTAAATTCGCCCTACTTTGTTTGAAAGCAAAAATTGTAAAATAATATATAATAAATGTATAATACTCCTAAAACGATCATTAATAGTGCACAGTTGACACTATGACAGACGGACATTTTGTGTCACCTTTGCCGCAGAAATCTTCGTTACACTTTCGGATACTAGCGATTTTATCATGAAAAGAGTGTTCATACAGTATATCTATTTAGTAAATACTCGATTAAATTATATAGTCTTGACGTAAGTTATTTATTTCAGAACAATTCATATCCCAACAATTAGATTATCTTTTGAATCAAAGTAATCAAAAAGAAACTGCCTCAAGTGAAACTAAAGATTTCCTTCGTGTCTCAGAAATTCTTGCCATTCATTTTATTTAATTTAGTGAATAATAATTACATGCTATTTTTGATGGAATTAATATAAAATTTATCCGATGTCAGTCACAGCGTTATGGTTAAATATTTGATAAAATTTATCCAGCGTCCATCGTTATAGTTACGATCACTTAAAATAATACTAGTTACCGTACTAGTATTTTTAACAGACAATAAATAAAATATATAATTGTATGGATCGATCATTTTTATTTGTCAAAAGAATTTCACTAAGGAAATCTTATTTGAGTATATCCTTACTGCGATGATCTTTCTGAGTCCAGTCATGTGAATTTTTAATGCAGAAAGGATCAAAGAGTTAGAAAATGTACACTTTACCATCAACCTTGGATATACTGTATAGTAATTCTCGCAATTGCCAATTAAAGAGATATTAGTTTATTTTCATAACAATACATTTTATGCACTTGTAAAAATTAGAATTATGCTTAATATAAACACTTTTTTTTTGAAAAAAAATAAATTTTAGTAGTTCTATTAATAATTTTTTGTGAATATTTCAAAAATTCATTGTGATTGTAGATCGCCCAACACATGAATTACTACAGGTCGAGTAACAGCCGTCTAAATTTATTACTTTGATCTTTAAATAAATAAATTGCTTTAAACCATTTATAGTATAGTAAATTATTTTATATTTACATTTGTGTTAAAAAAACGCCGTATATCTTTGCCACAAATGTATTCATTTTACAGATTATTGTTCTAACTATAATTACGCAAAGACACCGATCTACTTTTTTTTTGAAAAAAAAAATTCAAATCGAATTATAAAAAACTTATGTCAAAGATTTTTTAGTTTTTTTTTACTTAGATCGGTTTTTAATTTATTAAAATATGTCAATTTATATAGGATAAAATAAAATAATACAAGGGAACCGGACAATTAAGTTAGAAATTGAAATAAAAAAAAATGTAAGACGAAACTAGTTAGCTGACAATATTGTCATTGAATAAGGGATTAACGTAACCATAACATTAACACCATTGTCATTCATCTCAGGACTTATGAAGTACACTATCACTAAGAAATTACGCCGCCTCTTTCATCATCTGTCTATAAAAAAAAAAAAATACTAATTAATTAATTAATTCAAAGAATTATTTTACCTGTTACATTCAGATAAAACTGGAGTGCAGCAACGATCATCAGCTATGGAACCGCCGTTGCTCTTCGCCTTACTTTACAACGTTGCGACGACTCTACAATTTGTTGGATCGATGTGGTTGCTCCATTCTCAAAATGAAAGCCCTGGTATAATTGGCATTTGACTTCTTTCGGAACACATAAAAAAAACCCAAAGATGAGGTCTAACAACTGTAGTTTCATAGCTAATATGGCATATGGCTACTGCCTACTGATCAGATGAATCTGAAGTAGTAGTATCCTATACTATTATCATATTTAGAATTAGTCCTATACCTTCGTGATCCTAATACATATAACTTATTAAAAATTGCATGTCAAACTCATAATATTATTATCTAATACGGCACTTCGTTTCCAATAGTAAACAATTATTTATTTACAGCCATTTTCATAAGTTACACTCGGTATGTTTGTCATAAAACTCTGAACTCTGTAAAGGTTAAAATAAAAAAAACCATACCGCTGCTGTACTCGTAATAGACCAAACATTTGTTAAACATAAAAATAATATATTTCTGATGTACAAATCACGTTTCATGTTGGAGACTTAGAAAAGCTAAATAAATTTTATGATTTAAACAGATGACTCGTATAATACCGTATAATACCGTATAATAATATCGAAGATATGATCTAATTGGATCATTTCGGGATGTTGATTTTAATGAAGAAATTTTCGGTATTTACAATTAACTTGTTCAACAGAAGCGACCGTAATATAAAATTTTTTGTTTTTTTAAGTCGTCTACACGTCCTGTATAAAATATTCAAATTAAAAAATTTTTCAGAAAAAAATGATCACGTGTCTGAGTTTCTTCGGAGTAAAAACTGGAGTTTTTTATAGTTTTTTCCAGAATTTTTTTTTTATAGGGAATAAATTGTATATGTGTAATATAATAATACGTAATCAATTATATCAATATAAAATGTTACGTGACGCGCCGACGCGATGACAATTATTGATAAATATGATCAGTAACTATGCGCTTGTAGTGCTGTAATGAGTCATAGTAAAATTTCATATACAAAATATACTATTGTTCTTACATAATTTGTACAACAATAAAACATATAAAATGACCTTATTTCCTTTTTTTTAATTCTTTTTACACAATAAACACACAAACCATCAAAGGAAATATGCTAGAAATTTTTGCGAAATCAAAAATTTTCAAGCGTAACATACCTAACAATACGTTTCAAAGTTTCTTACACGATATTATGTTTTATAGACTTAGACACGAACTTAAAACCCACTATCACTATGTCTCCAAAGTATAGTGTCCTTTGATGGTCCATATGAACAATATAAACTAAAGGCCAATGTTTCCGAGTTCTAAACTCTCCTAACAAAAAAAAAGATAGTGGGACGGTCCATATGAACAACAAAAGTCAGTCAAAAAATAACAAATACTTCACTTTCTTGTGTGGCGCGTGATGAGTAAGATTTTGTTACTAAAAAAATTTCTGTCTCCCAGATACTTATGAAAAATGGAAACAAAGAAGGGCGTGATGCCGGTGATGAAAAATATCACGTGATTTTTCGTGACATTTTTTGGTTACGCTGGGAAAATCCATAACTTACGAAACCATCTCTAGGTAGCAAAGGTAGGTAATTTCACATTTATCATCAGACTTTGAATGACTGTAAGGGTTACTTGCTTAGTGAGTGCACTAATTTTTTTGTACATTTTTGTACTTAGTCAAGCCAACATTAGTAGTGGTGCACAGGAGTTGAGTGGCGAATAAAAGATCTCACCATCTTTTAGCTCTGAAAATCTTTTATAGAACTATAATGATTAGTTTTAATTAAGGTATTATTTATCTTTAAATTTCATGCTGTTTGAGAAGGCAATTCCAGACCACCATAGCATGACAAAGATGTGAGAACTATTGTTCTTTACAGGAGGAATAATTATGTATCTTTCTCACGGGTCAT